>JAODPA010066272.1:0-71587 GCA_025585075.1 Nepenthes mirabilis | reverse complement strand
AAAAAATAATAAAAAAATAAAATATACACTTTGCGTTGCAGGAGCCCGTACTCCTCATTTCTCCTCTCACCATCTATTTCCCGACTGTTCTAAATAGCTCTGTTCGAAGGCGTCGTTCGGTCGAGAGACTGGCTGAGAGGGGCGCCATTTGCCATATGTGATTTCCCTTCCTGTATTTCTACCGATCGTCATTTTTAAAACCCTAATTCTGCCTCCCCTGCCCTACGAACTAGTCGATCACGATTCCCTTGCTTTATCGTTCTCCGGGAACCGTTTTCTTAGGGCGAACATTCCACCTTCCTACCATGCCATGGTTCATATCTGACGATGAGCTCGAGCGTCACTCGAGCGAAGGCAACGTCCGTGCGGTAGCAGAGAAGGCGGATGCCTTCATCAGAGACCTATGCAACGAGCTTGAGACCGTCAAGGCTCAAGCGGATTCCGCTTCCATCACGGTGGAGCAGACTTGCTCCATCCTCGAACACAAGTACCTTTCTCTCTCCAGCGAATGCGCCGATCTCCAATCACGCAACTCTCAGCTTGACGCTAATCTCCAACAGAGACTCTCGGAACTCGCGCAGGTTCAAGACGAAAAGCAGCAGCTCCATATCCAAGCAGTGAGCATCGTTCCCCGGCCGACGAGATAGAATTTACATGTTGTGTTCTTGATAGTGTTTTCTTCTGAAGAATACGTTTCGTGAACTTTGTTATGTTTTTATTTGATGGCGTTAGATTGAGAAGGATGGAGAGATTGAGCGGCTGTCTACGGAAGTTTCGGAGCTTCATAAGTCGAAGAGGAATCTGATGGGATTGGTGGAACAGAAAGATATAGAGATTAGTGAAAAGAACACTACTATCAAGAGTTATCTGGACAAAATTGTGAGCCCTTTTTCTGTAATTATGCAATTCCCATTTCCCTTCTTATTTTCTTTCCTTTTTTTTTTTACTTTGGAAATTTGTGTTTTTAGTAATTTGATTTTTTCTAGATGTTTCTCCTACGTACTCAGTTTCTATTCTAGTAGCCCTTGTTGACTTCCCATTGTGAAGAAAGAAGAATGTACGTATGGAACACTTGGGTAATGTATGTAGGGAAGGGCAAGCTATCCTGAAAATCTTAGATAAAAAATTAGAAAACGCATATGTGCAAATAGACCAGTGTATAAGAACCCTCGATTGCTACAGGAAAATCCGTTGTAGTCACTTCTTTAAAGACCAGTGTTGTTAGAAGGCTTTCCTAGGGATGGGGTTCAAAGCCCAGCGCCTTTTAATTACCCAGGTGAGACTCCTTCCAAGAAGCTCACTCATTTTTTTGGGAGCTCAAGGATCTGAACTTTTTTGAGGCACAAGGTGCACACTGGTAGGCCTCCATAGACTTATTAGATTAGACTTTGTATTTAATTGTTCTTTTGGATTTAAAGACTTTAGATTTAATTGATACTTTTGGATTTAACTGTTAGTTTTTAGTATTGATTAGGTATTTGTAAAAGTGATTTTGATGAAATTAATGAGTGGTTGATTGAAAGAATGGATGAAGATTGGTAAGGATAATGAATTTATGTTTGAGAATGATTCTTTTACAAGGGGTTTTGTTGCTAGAGTTATTGGAATAAATGAGCCGACACACTGCTCTGGATTGAGAATTAGTTTGACCTCCTCATCAAGAAGGAACTCATTGTCCTTTCGTCTTGTGCTTCTCTAATGGAGCTTGTAAATTTGGAAGATGCTAACATAGAGAAGATATGAAGATGAAGAAGAGATTGAGGCGTATATCATCCAGTGAGCATTTTTCTAAGCTTATCCTGTAGTTTTATACTTAGATTTACTGGTATTCCTAACAAATGGGCTATGCAGCTAGAAAGAAAGAAATCTGCAAGCTGAGGCTATTGCAATGAAGGAGAAGATGGAATTTTGTTTGATGATGATAAAGAGTATCTTTCTTTGCTATGAATAAGCTGAGAACAATATTTTGAATTCCCTATTTAATTCTATGTGGTGAACTAAGCGAGGGGAAGTATATATGTATGTATGTATGTATGTATGTATGTATGTATGTATATGCTTTCTCATTGCTATATTTTATTTTACAAGTTGAACTATTGAGTATTGATTACAAGTTTCATATTTCTCTTTTTAGCTTTATTAGCTGGAAATTCATTACAAGAGCATTGTTTATGCATATTTTATGAATGAGTGTCTCACTTTTGCCAGGCCTGCCCATTCTCCTTCTGCTTATCCACTAAGGACTCTTTAATCCTTCATTCACATTGCTCCTTGAACAACATTGAAAGCACCTAAGAATTCTGTTGAGCCCTCTTCATTAAAAGGACATTAAGAATGCCTTAAGACAATCTTATCCATAACTGATTCATAGCTGAGTCATTGTTTCTGAGAATTCTCTAATACTTCTAGGAACCCAACACAATTGTGAATGTGCACAATTCCCAAACTGATTTCCCATCCTTGTTCTTGCCAAACCCTTAAACATAATTAAGAGTAAATCATCAAATAATCGGGCCAAGTCCACTTGTCCCCTGAAAAAATGAACAACTTGCTGTAATCTACCCAGTGGACAATGCTAGAAAAACAGGCAGGATTCTTATCATTGAAAGGGCTTTGGCCGTGGGGTCATGTTGGTGTTACAAAAAGTAGCTTTTGTTTGCCAAAGGGAAACCTTCTTTGTGCTGACTGTATCACATTCCTATCCTGTTAAGCTTTTCACAGCGGACCCGGAAAATAAATTTTGGTAGAACCTTGTGTTGCCGTATGATTTTCTGGGGAATGTTGGGCTCTGGCAGCACAAAACTTTGTCGTAAGAAGCTTTTGTAAAGTGTAGAAGTTTTGCTCTGGTTCAATGTTCACTCCAGAATGCCAATACCCTTGATTTGACATGCATCTGTTGAATAAACTGCAATAGAGACTTTCACTCTTCAAAACAGCTTTGTCATACCCCATACTTGGAGAACACAAGGCCATGCAGTATTTTGATGAGAAACCTCTACAAAAAATTGCAATTGCATCATCCTTCTTTGCAGCCAAACTTATGTACCAGATGATCAAAGGAACACACTTGAGTCATCCATGCATTTGCCCCTTGCCACCAAAAATACACGATTGAAGTTCCACTACGAATTGAAAATTGAAATAAAAGCTTCATAACATCTTGACTTTGGTGGTGAATCCTCACCAACAGACTTCACGAGTTGCTGAATGTTTGGAGTGATGTAGAGGGGGGGGGGTAAGCCTTTCACCTTCTTCACTAATGTTTGTTAAGTCTTATCCCCCACCAAAAGGGGTGTAAGGTATAACGGGATGAGAATGCAAAAAAAAAAAAAAAAAGTCTTATCCCCCACCAAAAGGGGTGTAAGGTATAACGGGATGAGAATGCAAAAAAAAAAAAAAAAAGAAAAACCCTCTCACGGCTTAAGCATGTCACTGTTGCATGCCTCAAGTTATATTTGCAGTAAATTAAATCTGTGAATATCTGTATCAACCATTACAGCTGCACTGTAGTCTTATTGAACTTTTCAAACAGTAGGTGCATACCTTGGTTCAAATCTTGTTAAACTGTCATATGCACCAAAAGGGAGGAACAACAAATACTCTCTCTCAGCCTTCAATCAATTTGAATTTTTTTTTCCAATTAGGTTCAAATAAATACAAATAGATCCTATCTTTTAAGAATTTGCTCCAATCATTAAACTTGTAGATGAGCTTATCCTTCTGAGATGGTCCACTCTCATAATATGAATTAAATGGGGGACATTTGTTAATCAATCAATGTAGGGGTGTTTAATGAGGATAGAAGCCTGAAAATAGGCCCCTTTTCCTGTCTTTAGGGCAAACATGTTCAATAAGTCATCCTCTTCTTTGATTTGGAATTTCATTGAAATTTTCTGTATGTTGCCTGCTTATTGACTTAGCTAGAATCTGCCTTAAAGTTCTCTATCATATTTCATTTTGTGGTTGTTTGCTTGGCCTTACATGGCCTTTATGTTCTACCATGAAATATGGAAATTATTTAATGCATATGTTATTGTTTTTGGTATAACAATGTTATCTCTGGAGATTTCGATTCAGTTTGGTATTCCCTTACTTTGTCTTATACCATTTCAAAGGTCAATTTGACTGGCATTGCTGCTGAAAGAGAAGCTAGATTGGGTGATATCGAGGCTGAATTGGCACGTTCCCATGCTTCTTGTGAACGTCTTTCACAGGTCAGCTGAATGCTTTCATTTATATATGATTGATTCTTTGACATCGGCATTTTGAAATTTCTAGGTTTGATATTTTTCTAATCTTCCATGGTTAAATATTATGGTTATCTTATAAATTTGAAACAATCATCCTGGTTCCGTGTCCCCATTCCCATATCTGCAGCTTGTAGCTCTTTGTGTGATCTTTTATAGCCATTAATGGAAAGAACTGCTTTGTAGTGCTTGCATTAACTATTGAAATTAAGTAAATACAATAATATTCATTCAGGGGAGTTTCCTACTGGATATGTAGAGCCCCCAATGTCAATTATGATATAAGCTACATACTACTTGTCCAAAAAGAAACACCCTGGTGCCCAAGCAGGACATTAAGCTCCATTCCCATTAGGAATATGCCATCTACATTCATTAGTTGAAAGGAAATGGCACTTCCACTAGTGTTCTTGCACACACATGGCTGATTCATATTTTAATGAAATTGGAAATCTTTATGGTTTCATCAAATCAGAATTTCTACCTTTGAGAAGCTTGGATTATTGTGTAAATTGATCTCTTAAGATTTCACACCCCGTTACTTTTCTAACGTGATATGAGATATTATTGCTTATTTAGATAAATATCTTCATCAATGTATTATTTATAAAAGTAGTTTTCTCATCCATGTGCCATATTTCATAATCCTAGTGTGCAATATAACAAGGAAGATTATGGGTGACTTTAACAGCTATTGGGAAAAAAAGTGTTTTGGTAGTCAAAATATTGCCTCTGATGGTAATCATTGGTCATTGGCCTAGCTTTGTAGTTTGATACCTTTCCATCTTTGCCTGTTGTCCTTTTAAAAGACCCATCTATAGCATGTAGGTACGCTATTTTACAGAGTTCAACATGAGTCAAGGCATGGTTGAATTCACCAAATGCATCTCAGAACTTTTGACTCTAGCCATTCAATTGGATTGATATTGCTCTTCTTGATATCTTTTGATATAGTCTTGTTTATCACGATGTCCAATGGGAATAACTCGGCTGATCTTTTGAAAAGAAATTAGTATCTTTTGAGACTCAGATACTGGACCTTTGAAAGGTTGTGGACAAGGTGGATTAGCAGATGTTGAGTGTTGGGATTGATCTTGGCTAATGTATTGGACACATTAGACATCTCTTTGATCTCTCTCTTTCTCCTATTGCATCCTTGGAAAATTCTTGCTGTATTCAATGATCTTTTGATCATGTGAGAGTTAGGGCTAGAATCTTGATGGCCTGTGATGCCCATGATTTGCCCTCATCATAGCTAGCATCCAACTCATATGCTTTTAGTTTCTTCATGGAAGCAGGAAACCATAACTCTTAATGTGATCAACCTTGGTTTTGTTCTAGCTGCATTGCAAGACTTGGAAGGCACCCTAATTAGTAAGTAGATTGCATTAGGAGGGCATGTCCCTGGGAGGAGTTGGGAATGTATGCATAGCTCATAATATGCCAGGTCAAACAGTGTGGCTTGTTAATTTAGAAAGTCCATTTATTACGGGGTTTGCAAGATTATATCTTGTTCCTTATGATGATTCTTGGAAATCTTGATAACCAAAGAAACTTCATGATTTTATTACTTTCATTCTCTACTCTGCTTCTATTTTTTTTTTAAATTTGAAAGGCGGTAGATTTGTATTTTAGTAGATATGAGAAATGAAACTGCCACTATGAAGTTTTAATCTTTTTCAATTTTTAGCAATTACATCTAATACTAGAAGTCTATGTTGAATAGTTAGGCTTTTACTAGAAACGATTTTACAAACCTTGCAATAGAATCTATCTGATTTTTTGTTAGAAATAATTATTCTGAATCCACTTTTAAAAGTTACGGGTGTTTAAGGTTTTTCCTAAAGTAAGCATTAAGTATTTATAAGTTCATAAGGGAGCGCAAAATCTAAAATTTTACCCCCATGAATCATTTTTATCTCAAAATGAGAACCCTCATTTGCTCGTCCAAAATCTTCGATATTCTTTCCTATATGACCATTGAAAGCTCGTCCTGCAAAAACTCTCATCTATGTCTTTCTCTGTATCACACCATTGAAATCTGCCCAAAATTTTCTTTTTATATTTTGTGATAAGCCAACTTGTGGAGTGTAGGTACTTTGCACTAATAACAATTATTATTCTAACCATAAGACCAGTTTAATATATATCATTGTCTCCAATCCTTACTATGTCTACTATATTATCTTCTAAAATTTTATCCACCATAATATCTACCTCATTTTATTTTTATCATTTTTTTTGTACCATAGTTTATAATTTGTCTTTTCAATTTCTCTTGATTTTTCTCTACCTATTTGTTTTCTTGTAAACAAATTGTATTAATTTTTCTCCTAGTTGTAGTATCTACTATCTCTCTACTTTTTCCAGTAAACATTCTTATATGCCAGGTGGTCAATCTAATTGTGATCTTTTGGCTTGTTTCTTAACTTGCCTACTCTTTCATATTTCACGCTTTGTTTGAGTAGGGGCACTCGGCCACTACCGGTCAAATATCTAAAACAAATTCACAAGTAAATGATTAGACAAAAATTTACTTTGACTGCCAGCTGCCTAACGGTTAATGCAACTGCCCTTTTCGTAATATATTGGAAAGAATGAGTTGGGGATGTGAATAAGACTACATATTAGGTAATATATACATATACAACAAAATAAGTAAAAATAATTAAAAATTATGAAATTGGAGGGTAAGTAATGTGGACATTATGAACATTCCAAATTAGGAGAGATTTGAGATTTTATTTGAGAGATTTTATTTTATTTGATTTTGAGAGGTTTTATTTGATGTTGATGCGTATGGTTGCTGACGGCTCAAGAAGAAGAGTCCGTTCAAGGTTTCGGCCTGTAAAAGAATGGAGGCCCAGTCAGCCCATACGGCCTAAATCGGTGGACGTATCCGTTGGCCCTATTCGAACGGTTTGTTCCCCGAAGGAAGACAGAACCAATGTTACCGACTGAAGCGGTTTCTTTATCTTATCTGGATTCAACGATCTTGGATGCCGGGTGGAACTGTCAGCTGAATGATATCTTATCCATCCGACAGTTTTTTAAATGGTTGACAGGAAAAATAAATTGTTCCCTAACTTCTATAAAAACTCCCCTTTCTAATAGGAAAAAGGGACGACGATCAACAAAATAAAGACTAACTAAAGATAAATTCAAGATGCTAAAAGCGCACTTTCTTTCTCTCACTAAGACGCTTTCTGAAAAGTGTAAACTATAAATAAAAATTATTTTTACAAACATCTATACTTGCATTCTCTCTTTTCTTTTCTCAAAGGAAGATATTGACTTGAGCGTCGGAGGATTTACCGAGGAGTGAGTCCTACTAATCCTTTGATCATACTTTGTTGTGTTTATAAGGTTTAGATTAAAAGCGTATGGAGACCGAACCCGTTTCAGACTCTATAGACAATTTTTGGCTTCCTAATCTGTATAATAATTCGGATCTGAGGATGTATAATTGGCGTCATTTGTGGGAAGCGACTAAAAAGTCTGACTACCACACTCCTATGAAAGCCAATATGGTGAACAACGAGTACAAGTCAATGCACCAATTAGAGATGCCACCTGATGTGGCAACTGCCCTCCTATGGATAGTTGGGTGGATAATCATCCCGACCCTTGTGTATGGGCACTTGCGATGAGAATGGATGACATTTTTAAGACCGTTCAGACCATTTGTACACGGCTTGATGAGTGGCCGAAGGGGGCTCCGTCTTCCACCTCCCAAACAGCAACTTCTAACCGAAGGAAGAGGGAAAGGAAGTGCCCGACTGATTAGGGCCGATGACCTGAAGATATCGGGAGCCAAGCAACCTTGAGCAATAAAATCCTTACGCGCATGGAAGGTCGCCTGAGTTACAGGACCCGCGAGGATAGCCCTGAGAGACGAAATTCTCGTTATTCTCGTGATGATAGAGAGTCATTGTACTAAGTAGGAGCCTCTCACAGTGCACGGCTTCCAAAGGTTGTGAGCTGCCCAGCCTCTTAGGTCACATAGAACCCTTCGGAATTGAGAATCTTCATTAATGAGAAGAGGATGGAAGCTCCTCTCCAGATGGAGGAGAAAGTTGAAAAAATATGGCAGCATGTTTTTGGAGGAGATGCAAGAGACGAGTTGCTGACTTGCGGAGATCTCTATTCACGATGGATGTCCGAACACATCTTCTCCCACACAAGTTCAAAATGCCGGTCTTGGATCCTTATGATGGAAGTATTGATCCAATGGACTATCTAGACAATTTCTACACTCTCCTGAGCTTTCAAGGCATGGACAAGGTAGTAATGTGTCTGTGTTTTCCCTTGACTCCCAAAGGGGACGCCCGAGTATGGTTTTATTGGCTTCAGCCAAACTCGATTCGGACGTTTCAGGATTTGGCCGGCGGCTTCTTGTCTCAGTTCACTTTCAGCTAGAGGGAAGAGAAGCAACTATGGCATCTAGCCTGGGTCAAATAAGGGCCAAATGAAAATTTGAAGAAATTCTTGGCTAGGTTTACTACCAAGGCGAGGAAGATACCAAAGCTCACCGATGAGGTGAAGCTAAGCGCCTTTATATCGACTTTGGAGCTTGGGGACTTCTTCAAATATTGGGCCCACAAGGACCTGTAAACTTTCAAAGAGGTCGATGCCATTGCACGAGCCTACATAGTGGCCGAAGAGGCCAATGAAGTGAAATGGCTAGACCATGTGGACCAATTCCTCCAGAGGACGGTGGAAGGGAAGAGGAAGAACAGCGACCACATGGGTCCTCGAGGACCAAGGAAGTACCAAAAGTTTGAGCTAACAACACGAATGGAGTTTAGGCCCTTGGATTTGACTCCTTTGAACGAGTCTTGCCCCAACATCCTGATGCAGATTTGAGATGAAAAGTTTTTCAAATGGCCGAAGACATTGAAAAACCTAGATGGAAGTGATCACTCAAAGTACTATTATTACCATCGGTGCGGGGCTACAACACTGAAAACTATTGAACGTTGCAAAAAGAGATTGAAGAGCTGATCCAAAAGGACATCTCACTCGATTCTTGCAAAGAGTCGGATAGACCTCCGGAGGAGCAGTTGGGGAAGAAGTTGAGCAGCTAAGAAATCGAGTTGCAGTCGGGGTCGTGAACATGATTACAACACGAGTAGCACGGGATGACACCTTGGAGTGCTCAAGAATGGCCGTCGGCCACAAAAAGTGAATGGTTGGAGTTAGGGATGATGTCATTAGTTTTAGTAATGAAGATATAACGCATGTAATTTTCCCACATTCTGATTCCTTAGTTGTATCTACGCTCGTCTCTGATGGTAATGTGGACTATCAGTTGAAATGAGTGTTTATTGATAATGGAAGTTCAATGAATTTACTTTATCTTGATATGTACTTTAAATTTGGATTAAAAAGAAGTCTGATGAAAATCACCGAGTGACTCCTGTACGGACTGGACAACGAATGGATGCCTGTTCAGGGGGGTGTCCAGCTTGAAGTTACTTTGGGCACTTATTAGAGAACGGCTTCCAAGATACTTTCTTTCTTAGTAGTAGACATTCCTTCGGTCTACAACACCATTCTCGGACGTCTCTGTTTAACAGCTTTTGGAGCAGTGACTTCAATCTCGCATTTGAAGATGAAGTTCCCCACTCCATACGACATAGGAGAGGTCTTTGGTGATCAAATGACCTGGCGGACATGTGACTTATCCCAAATCACTCAAACACCCCTAGTCAACCAATAGAAGACTTTGACTTTTGTGATGAGACCACATTGTTACAAGCTCTGTCTGGAGAGTCAACAGTTCGGGTCCCTTTGAACCCAAGTGATTCGGAGAAGTACATACACATAGGGAGTTCTCTGCCAGAACCCCTCTGAGGTCAGCTTTTCAGTTTCTTTCGACGGAATTTAGATGTTTTTACCTGGATACCTAGCGACATGCCAAGAATACTGACTGAAGTATTGGTTCATAAGTTGGGCTTAGATCCCGGTCATAAGCTTGTTCGGCAAAAACGAAGGAATTATTCGGTAGAAAAATTGGTTGCTATTTGTGAGGAGGTAAAAAAGTTGCTCGATATTGGATTTATCAGAGAGGACCAATATTCAAATTGGTTATTTAACGTGGTCCTGATCAAGAAGAGTAACGAGAAGTGGAGCATGTGTGTTGATTTCACTGATGTTAACAAGGCATGCCCGAAGGATGGCTTTCCATTATCGAGGATTGATCTGCTTGTAGACTTAACGTCTGGATACTAATTGTTGAGTTTTATGGATGTATATTTGGGCTACAATCAGTTTTGGATGAGTCTAGAGGACGAGGAGCACATGTCGTTCATGATCAATCAAGGGACATACTGTTACAAAGTTATATTCTTCGAATTGAAGAATGTCGATGCCACTTACCAGTGGCTCGTCAACAAAATGTTCGAAACCTAGATCTGATGAAATATGGAAGTGTTCGTGGACGACATGCTCATCAAGAGCAGAGCGACCGACGACCATATTCGCGATTTGGACAAGGCGTTCAATGTCCATTGGACATACCAAATGAAGCTCAATTAGACAAAGTGTACGTTTGGAGTGACTTCGAGAAAGTTTCTGGGTTTTATTGTTTCACATCAGGGGATTGAAGTAAACCTTGGAAAGATCAAGCAATCTTTGACATGAACCCATCTCGAACTGTGAAAGAAGTCTAGAAGCTGATTGGAAGGTTGATTGCGCTCTCCCGCTTCTTATCTATGTCAGCTGAGAAGCTTCTTCAAAGCTTTGAGAGGGACGAAGGCTATCGGCTTCCAGTGGATGACCAATTGTGAAGCTGCGTTTCGAGAACTCAAGAAGTATCTATCGAACCCACCACTTTTTATTTCCCTTCAAGAAGGGGAGAGTTTTATTTATACCTAGCGTTGTCTGACACCGCCTTGAGCTTGATCTTGATTCGACAACAGTCTGATGGGCAACGACCTGTGTATTATGTTAGCAAGATCTTAACCAACTTAGAAACCCGATATTCTTATGCTGAAAGGATGGTTCTAGCATTTGTGTATTCTGCTCGGAAACTCCGACCTTATTTCTAGGCATACAAAATTA
Source organism: Nepenthes mirabilis (assembly GCA_025585075.1). Classification (NCBI taxonomy): domain Eukaryota; kingdom Viridiplantae; phylum Streptophyta; class Magnoliopsida; order Caryophyllales; family Nepenthaceae; genus Nepenthes; species Nepenthes mirabilis. Next base: position 60,275 of record JAODPA010066272.1, on the reverse strand, counting down.
TTGTCCTAATAGACCACCTGTTAAAAGGAGTCTTGCAGAGGCTGGACATGTTAGGACAATTTGTCAAGTGGGCCATTGAGTTAGACGAGTTCAACGTCGTTGAATTCTGACTAAGGCAAGCCTTAAAAGGTTAGGCTCTGGCAAATTTCATTGTTGAAACAACGTTCCTAGCCTTGGAAACCCTCGACCATATTGAGACCGACTGTCAGCAAAATACTCTTGCATGGACCTTGGACGTGGATGGTTCATCAATACAAGTAGGATGTGGTGTTGGCGTGGTCCTGATAAATCCTGATAGGTCTGAGATAAAGTATTCGATGACCCTCAGATTTCCGATGACCAATAATATCGCAGTACGAGGCGTTAATTGCCGTACTCAAGTTGGCCAAAGAGTGCTCTGCTAAGAACCTGATTATCTATAGTGACTTGGAACTGGGTATCAATCAGGTTTGAGGGAATTTTGAGGGCTCCAACCTATAACTTTCCAAATATCTCTTAAAAGCCTGAGGCTTGACTTCGGTAGTTGATAATGTGGAGATGATCCACATCCTAAGATAAGAAAACGGAAAAGCTGACTGATTAGCAAGGGCTGCAACTATCGGGGACCCTAAGCAATACGCATGAGAAATGCGTTAAATCCTCAAAATTCCTAGTATAGACGACCCGAAGCCAGAAATAATGCAGATAGCCAATGCCGACAGCTGGATGACTCCCTACATGAGATACTTGTTCGAAGGCACATTACCAGAGAACTTGGATAAGGCCATGCGCGTGAAAAAGACAATAGGCCGGTACACCATTATGGACGGGAAGTTGTACTGACATGGGTATTTCGTCCTTTACCTATGGTGTCTCACACCAGAAGAGGCTAACTACGTGCTCGGAGTAGACGTAGGTATTTGAGGATCTCATATTAGGGGCAAGAACTTTGCTTTCAAGCTTCGAACTCTGCAATCGCCATGGCCATTGCACAATGGGGGCTCGATATCCTCAGACCCTTTCAAGTTGCGTCTCGGCAGAAGAAGTTTGTGATCATAGGAATCGACTATTTCACGAAGTGGGTTAAGGTCGTCCTACTAGCTCGGATCACTGAGCAGAATGTAACTGAGTTCGTCTGACAAAGTATTGTGTATTGATTTGGCAACTCTAAAGTCATAGTGACCGATAGTAGTACCCATTTTACTAACAAGCGGTTTACAAAGTATTGTACTAAGTTGAGGATAAGGTTGGTTCATACATCTGTTGCCTATCCACAAATCGATGGACAAGTGGAGGTTACCAGCCGCATAATACTGCACGGTTTGAAGAGAAAGTTTGAAAGTGTTGGGGGCTCATGGGTGGATAAGTTGCCATCTGTCTTATGGTCATATAGGACGATGCCGAGAGAGCCAACTCGAGAGACACCCTTTAGCCTATACTATGGGATTAAGGCTATCATACTAATAAAGGTCAGACTGCACAGTTTTCGGGTTGAATGTTTTGATTTGCTCAGCAATTACAAAGGCTTCGGGAAAACTTTGACTTGAAGAAACCTGGGACATGGTGTGATTGTGGATGGCAGCTTAGCAGCAAAGGATCGCTAGATGCTATAACAAGGAGGTGAGAGCGTGCCAGTTTGAGGTGGGAGACTTAGTGTTACAACGTATTGAAGCCACTGGCAAGAATACCAACCGTAATAAACTCTCACCAAACTAGGAGGGGCCATTCTTGGTTTAGGCCATTTTTCAAAATGGGCATACAAATTACGCAATTAGAATTGCAAACTTGTCCATCGGACTTGGAATGCCTCTCACCTCAAAAAATACTATCAGTGAATGTACTTGTGGTTAGGTAAGGTTAGTTTGCATCATTTGGAGTGTTTGTAAACTTTGTTACATTGTATTAATAAAATAATTATTTACTGCTTGTTTATATGAATGCTTGTTTGTTATTTCATGAAATTACATGACCTAGGTTGCCCCCAAATCAGCTGAGATCTATTCACCTGCTCTTTGAGCCACACTCGGTGGTCAATGAAACTCGATTATGTTATCGAGCGGCTCTAACAAGGTCAGTTAGTTAAAATTTTGTCCCGAAGCCAAGTGGCCCTCATGAGCCTGAAGACTAAAAAAAACTTAGGGGCTTCTTTAAATTACAAATACAAAGATCTCGAATTAAAGGAAGGTAGTATCGTCAGTTGATCATGGTCTAAAAAACTTAAGTTAGACATATAAGAGCTCTGATATCCTCTGGCATGTCCGAGGGGCAGAAGTCATGTGTGGACGACAGCTTAAGTCATCTTAAAATCAGGCATTTAAGTATATAATGTTTGGCCAACTTATATATGTATATGTATAAATGACCAAGAGAGAGAGAAATTGATAGAATGATGAAAAAATTTTATTTTATTATAAAAATGTTGCAAGTACAATTATAAAAATAATAAAAAATAAAAAAATGCAAATATTTATTCCGGAGGAGGACGAGGCTGCAATGTCTCCGACAAAGGCTCCCAGGAGTCCACATCGTCTCTGGGACGGTACACTACATTTGAGCTATGTCGTGCATTGGCGATCCTAGGATGAAATATGGAAATTGGAAAACTAGGAGCTACCATTTTTATGATGTGCCGGAAGAGACCGATATCGTCCCAATACTTGCGCTCCATGACCTGCCTGATGTCATTCAGACTAATAGACGCCCGAAGCTCACTCTTCACCCTAAAGTTGTGGTCCCGAAGGACGTAATTCTGCTTCGTCTCAAATAGCTCGCATTCGAGTTGGGAAATACGCTTCTTTGAAGCCAAGAACTTTTCTTTATCAATCTAATTGTGAGGTAGGTGGTTGGTAGCGGAGACGAGATGACGGGTTAGTTCTTGAAGCTGCAAAAAGAGAACAAGTTAGAAGCTATTTAGAATGCAATAAAAGAACTAAGGAAAGGTTCGGCCAATATCTCAGAGATAGAAGAGCTCCCTGTGGGAATCTCCAAAACCTCCTGGACCTCAGGCTCTGAGGGCTCTGTAGCGGCCATCTTAGCCACCATATTGACTCCTCCAGCAAAAACATCCCCCTTAGCCTCAAGCGTTGGGGGCTCGGAACTAGATGTTTCGAATGCGGCATCAGAAGCTGCTTCCGACTTGGCCTCGGACGTGGGGCCCTCCAGGAGAGGTACATTTACCACCACGACTTGTCCTTCGGCCTTGTCTTCGACTTTGGCCTAGAACGTTGGGGGCTTGGGAGAAGGTAACTTTGCAATATGAGCATGAAGCTCTAAGGTGACCACCTCAAGGATGCTTCCATCGGGAACTTGATTTGAGGCATCTCCTTGGCCTCCCCAGATTGAGTCTCACTGATCTAGGAAGTACCATTGGCAAAGCTAGTAAGAACATCGGGTAAGGGCTCCTCAGATAGTGGTGGCAGAATGGCCGGTACCCGAAATAAAGCAAGTGTTAGAGTCGGGATTGGAACGTCTTTGGCTCCGGCGTCAGTAGCTCATAGCTTTCACCTGGCCCTACGGCTCCAAAGGTTTGGGTTAGGGAGGAGGTAAAAGTTGGGTCCACCTTCACCGGCGACCTTTTCTTCTTATTAGATGATCGATAGTGGCTTTGTCTTCAGAAGAGGAACTGGCTGAGGCCTCTTTGCACACGGGCGCTTGGGCCGACGGCTCATTTATTTTAAGAGCCTTTGTTTCCTCTTATACTTCCTTTTGTGAACATATAGTGCAGGAGGAGCGTCCGACCCTTCCAGTATAGGCTCCCATTTGGCCTGAGAAAGGGAATCGGCCAACAATCATCTGTTCTTTTTATTCTCGTTAAAGGAGGCGACCTTTTTTTTAAGGAGATCTGTAAGCGCCTTAGCCGACTCCTTCTCATACTCCATTATTTTAGTAGTAAAAAATGAAGTGACTTGGCTCCATTCGTTTTGAGAGCTCACATCCAGAGGGAACCGCCAAATAAAAGAACTGGTCATTCCATCTCTTCATTGAATTAGGATTCCCCCATTCAACACAAAATCAGGCCAGGGAGAGATTGAAATTCAGTCAGCCTCTTGATGAAAACGAAGAATAACTTTTACAGTCTTAGAGTCCAATACCAGGCCGTGAATATGAGCAAGAATGCATAAAGAAACTAAATACTTGACTGCATTGGGCTGCATTTTGGCGATCGAAATGTGGAGGGCCACAATTATTCTGTACAACTCCAGTGCCAAAGAAAATCGGAGACCACCTTTCAAATTGATCTCGTAGACGGTGATATAACCTTTTGGTAGAAAAGAGGCTCTATCACAAACTCAAGGCAGAAGATACACTAAGTTTGGAATCTTATATCGAGCTTGGAGGTAGTCAACGTCGCTGGAGTAGGGACTGACTGAATATCGTTAAGGGTTTTAGGGAGTGGAGAAGACGGCGAAAGGATTTTGAAAGAGAGGTAAGGAACGAAGGGTTTCAGAAGTGTGGAAATGAAGATTTTGAGCCTATTTATAGCTGAGGCACTTGAGTCAAAATGACACCGTGGAGATGAAAATTCAAAAAGCCGCACTTCATCATGACGGTGATAGATGTCAGCACATCATAGGTCTGATATTTGGGCTTATGTGTGTTCTACCATGTAGGTATGGAAGTCATAATGAACCTTCCAAAGGTATTATTTAGGGATTGCACAATGACTTCTTTGATAGTTTTGAATCCATCATATTGCCAAACCCCTCAAGCTGTTTCATTTAATTGATCATCTTAAGAGAATTCTTAGCAAACAAGTACTTGAAGATCTTGAATCGCATAGCAGGACACTGTTCACCATGCAACTATGTGGCTGTGGTTTCTGGTATAGAGGTGCCCAAAACGTTTTGTCAAGACAGAAGTAAGTTTCCAGAACTTGAAAGCAGTTATAAGTTGTGATGTCAATCTATAAATTTTTCGTTGGTTGAGGGACTGGAGTCAAGAATCTTAGTTGGTTCCTGCCTGTGATTTAGGGATCTCGGTAACATAAATATTTGAATTTGTACCATTTATTTTAAATATCAAATTGAAAGTCTTTAAAACTCCATAAACATCAAAATTGTCAGTTTTCACACTTCCATTGAGGAATTCAGAAACCTCTGTCCTTTATGTAATGCCAAACAAGTTATGGTCTTCCTTGGGCATCTTGGCTATGTAAACCTCACATAGTAAGGGCCTTTATTGCGGCAAGGGCTATGTTGAAAGGGATCTTAGTCTCTTAGTTTTTTTAAACTCTGCTATGGGGCCACCGTTACAGGTAGTTGTAACATTTGTTCGTTGTTTTTGGTTTGGTAAAATTGACCATATTGTTCCACCATATATTGAAGAGTCCCCACAGGTTGCCTTGTATATTTGTCCAATTAGTGGCTACATGGACTTTGTTGATGCTGCTTTGCTAGGATATAATATTACTATATTAGGGTTGTACCTTATTTGATTGCATTTGCTTGAAAATCCTTTTTCTATAATATTGGAAAATGAAGTGCTATGGATTTGTTTCCTTGGGACAGTTGTGGTGCCTGCCTCTCTGGAGAAATTCCTACTTGCTGCTTGTTGGGCATTTAAAAAGTTTTTGCATCTACTGTGTCCTCTTTGCAGAATAATGCGTTCTGTCTAATGGCATGGCAATGACTCTTGTGTAAGCAGGAAAAAGAGCTTATTGAGAGCCATAATATTTGGCTAAATAATGAACTGACAGCCAAGGTTGACAGTCTTATGGAGCTGCGAAGGAAACATGCAGAACTGGAGGCGGATTTGTCTACTAAGCTGGCTGATGTAAGTGGTTTGAATAGGCATGGATGCAGTGCCACACCCACAATTGTACTCATACTTGGTTTTCTCATTTGTAATTTGTTGCATTTTTCAGGTTGAGAAACAATTCCAGCAATGTTCTAGTTCTTTAAAGTGGTACAAGGAGAGGGTAAAAGAGCTAGAAATGAAGCTAACATCTTCACAGGAGGTGTGGCATTTTTTTCTCATGTGATTTTCAAATTCTACTGCTTGATTTTCTGTGTAATAACTTTCTAAGCTGGTTGCTTTGTATCATTGATGAAGAAAATATCCACAGCTCAAAATGCTGCTGTTTCTTCTGAAGAACGATATTCAGCTGAAATTGCCACAGTAAGTTATGCTATCAAGCAAGTAGAACATTACTTCTCATGTTTGAAAGGATATTGATCAGGTTCCTTCCTAATATATTGGTGGTGGTATGTGCACAAAATGGCTGTTCACTTCAGCAAGTATTTATGCTAATGTTTTATGTTTTGTTACTAAACCATGTCATGGTTTAGTTGATTATTTCTGTGTGATGTTGAGACTGATTGAGCTAATGATCTTTCTATATTCGATTATATTGCCTCTATGACTGATGTTTTATTCTAAATGCATGTTGGTCAACTGTCTAGTTATCCAAGCTCGTTGAACTTTATAAAGAAAGTTCTAATGAATGGTCCAAGAAGGCTGGAGAACTTGAGGGTGTCATTAAGGCTTTGGAAGTGAGACACTCTCTTTGCATCTGTTGCAATTAAATACCGCAATTTTCAATTCTCATAATTTAAAAAATTTTTTGAATTTGCTGGCAGCTATCACCAGCAATTCGTTGGTTTTGTGTCTTTTTATGATGTCTGCTTTTTTGCAGACCCATATGAGTCAAGTTGAGAGCGAGTACAAAGCCAATCTTGAAAAGGAGAAATCTGTGAGAAAAGAAATTGAAAAGGTCAGTCCAATATTCTTACTGTGGTTCATGGTTTAGATTTAATTAAGGTAGAGACATTTTGTAATTTAATTAGAGTCTTATTGCTAGTTTCCTAATTGTTGCCTTCTTTAAATGTTTTTATTAATAATAATAATTATTATTTTGTGAAAGAGTCTTGATATAATTAATATACATCGCAATCTTCATGTCAATCAGTTGGTATATCTCTCAAGTTGGGAGAAAAGTGGTGTAGAACCCATGTCAAAATTGTTTAAGTCTTTTTCTTTTTCTCTTCTCTTTTGAAATGCTCATGCTCTGTTTATAAGTTATACTTTTGACAGTTGGGATATGAAGTTTGTATTCCTTAATAACTAATATTTACATGCGCATCCTCTCCTGAATTGATTAGTCAGCAGAAAAACGTCTTGTTCCCTCCTCAGATTTTTTGTATTTACATGCACACCACTACATGCTAACTAATGTAGTTGGCAATTTATAATTATGATCATGCTATTTTTATGATTTATTTGCACATCCTCTCTTGAATTGGTTGAGATGTCTCCACAGCCAGTAGAAAGATGTCTTGTTCCCATCTCATTCGTAGTTGGTCTTCTTCCTCTTTTAGAATTGGCATGCTATATGAATAGCTTCATTATTGTGCAAATTGGGGATTCTAGTTCATATTTGTTACTAAATGCTGTTTACATGCCACTCTTTTTGTGAATCAGTTGGTTCACCACAGTCAGAAGAAGATCAATTAAAAGAGGTCTTTGGTCCTCTTTTGAAATTGTTAGCTTTTGTGTTTGTCTTCTCCTGCTTTTCAAAAAATGCACATGGTATATCCATGAATTCATTCTTGTAACAGCTGGATGTCCAGTTCTTGTTTCTACTATGTTCCCTCTAGAGTTGGCTGCATGATCTCTCTGGGAGCATGTTGTTCACATTTATGGTATTGTCTTTGGTTGCCACAGGAAGCTGCAGAGTTGAAAGAGAAACTTGCAAAGTCTGAAGCTGAAGTCAAAGCTCGTCAGAAAGATAGTGAGCTGAATATTCTATCACTCAGCAGTTTAACTGCCGAAGTGTATGTTGATCTTCTGTAGATTTGAAAAGCTGCTTATGTGGATTTGTAATCTGTCATTATATGTTCTCTGCCTTATGGATTATGCAATGTGTGTTTTATATTTAAGTGATGAATCAAGTGAGGTGTAATGGCCGTTTTGTAATGGTTTGGAGAGAAATGTTATGCAAATGGGCATTAAGTAAGATGACCCACCAAGTCACGCGCATAATACAATTAACAGCTGGTACAAAATTATGGCCTCTACATCTATTATGTAATGGCTGTTACATCCTTTGATATACCACAAAATGAACCTCTTAGAAGTGAATTTCTGCTTGTTTTGACTATATGCAAAAGAAATTTTTTTCAATCACCTTTAAATCAATGACCCATCAATTTGGAGGTATACATGTTTGAGCTTTTATGTGATGTCTGTTAACAGTTCAATTTCATGCCGAGCAAACCTTTTAAAAGTAAAATTTTGGCTTTTGGGTCTAAAAGAAAGATAAATATTGTTGCTTACGTACACTCCGAAGCGAGCTAGCTAGTTTTGCTTTTCTTGGTGAATAATTTGTTTGAAGAGGAGTTTATCTTTGTTGTTTGTGTTTGATATATAATCAATTTTTTGTTTGGTAGATCTTGTGGGGATAGTTAATTTTAGATAAGATTTTGCCCATATTTTTCTAAATTTTTTTTGACTTAAATGTTAAACTTCTATGTCTAAGCTAGTAACATTAGTTATTTTTATACATATATGGCAATTTACGTGAGATGTGAGCAGAATATTCAGCGGAAAAGACCTGCAATATGTGATGGGATTGAGATAAAATAATCACTCACTATGAATAATTTGGTGGAATTCTAGAGTAACTAGCACATTTATGTATTAGAAGAAGCTACCTGGTGAAAATGTTATTTCACAATCTTTTGTGGTATGAGAATGCCAAGATAGATTAGTGGGATCGCTCTAAAAGATGATATTAGATATGTACAACGACAACCACTTACAAGTTTCTTCTATTGAATAAAATAAGTGGGAATGTGGGATGAATGTTTTGGAGGGGTTCAAGTACTTAAAAATTCATACCAAACAAAGATCAGTGAGGAAAGGTGACAGGATTGAGGTTTGAGGCAATATGAAAGCAAAGGAAAGCCCAGAAATTCGAAGGAAGATGAAAATGCTGTTTTGCCCAAAAAGAGGTGACAATGAAGGATATGAAATTGGTTATATTCTTAGAGTAGGTGCACAAAACTAAGCAAGATGCCGACAACACATTTATCAATTGAGACTCAAGGCTTTGATGTTGACGCTGACAATGATGATGTGTTGGAAATCCTTTTTTCTATATCTCTCCAAGAAAAGTGCAAGCTGAATGAGTTGAAATAAATATTCAGATAGGGCTAAACGCTAGAAACATCTCATTGGATGCTTAGGCTGATGATACTAGTGTTGACCATGTGCACATTGTAAGACAGCGTGAAGACAAGAAATATCATTTTTATGCAACTTATATGGCATACTCTATGGATTTCATGTCAGCTTTTATTTATCATATCGTTGATATTCTTGCCTATTTAAAATTTATCGTTTGCCATTATTTGGTGGGCCTCAAGTTTCCTGAGACTAATGCAGAGGGTGAAATGTTGAGAGGCATAACAAAGAATTTTAGTTTTATTTTCCTCTCTTTTCTGGCTGTTGATTTTTGATCTTGTTTCAGTGTATGCTGTCTCTGTAGAGTCAAACCAGTTTTTTTGTCCAATTGTTTTCTGGAATCCCATTAGATCCAATATAGTGTAAAACCTGCGTTGTCCTCTTTTTCCCCCCTTATCAATCAGTTCGGTTGTTCCAATTAAATTTCACCTGTTCTCATATTTTTTTTTTATTACAATTGATAAATAAATTAGTGGACAAACGAAAAGAGAGGGAAATTTATTGTGCAAATATTTTTTTCTTAAGAAGAATTTCAACATGGTGAAATACAAAGAAAGTGATGTACCAAAACAAACCAGGGATCAATTGGATTGATCCTGATAACCATAATCTTGACCACAATATCCAAGCCACTTGCCATAACTCTCCTCACAAAAGTGGCACACCACATTTGATTTTACACAAACGGAAACATAAAGATAAAGAATTTCTACATCCAAATTTCATAACTATACCAATCATCCCAATAGAAACTGTGATATAAGAGTCCGCAGAACTTGGTGAAATTCATTACTTTGCAAACCCTATTTAGAAAGATTATTTAAAATATTAAGAAGTTGATTAAAAAATTCTTCATCTTCTTGCAAGTTAGGCTTGAGGAAGATTAAAATTATTTTGAAATTCTATATTTACTATTTTCTTGATTTTCTGGGTAATCCTTTCTTTGATATGATAAAAAAACAAAGTTCCCCTAGACTTTTGGCCATGTTGTCTTTAGTTAATCCCTTAAGATGTCCTGCGTGAAAAATTGTAAGCACCACAACTGGAACATATCATAGCCTTGTGGATTCCCTGAGATATTTCATCCTACTTTTTGTTGTAGTATGCATTGATATGTGTCATATTGGTGTTTCTAGGGATGATCAATCACTTATTTTTATAAACTTTTCCCTGGTCTTGTTTCATAATTAGCAACTTCAAAAATAATCACAAGTCATTTGAGCTAATTCTGGTATTGCAGATGGTCAGATACTTTGGACAGTACTGATATTTCTGGAGCCAATCACATGCTCGTCCCTACTGTCCCAGCTGGTGTCTCAGGAACAGCATTGGCAGCATCACTTCTAAGGGATGGATGGAGCGTGAGTTTTATCTTTGTTATGCTTAATTGTCTGTGTTGTTGGTTAACTATTCTGTTATTAGCTGATATCCACTTTCCAGTTAGTTAAGTTGTATGCCAAATACCAAGAAGCTGTTGATGCATTACGACATGAACAGTTGGGAAGAAAGCAATCTCAAGCAATTTTGGAGAGGGTAATTGTGCATTTCTTTATCCTTACATTCTTGCAATTATTGTCATTTTTTCATTCATTACAAATTGGAAAGGATGCCATATTTGTATGAATTGCTTTCCTATATCATCTTGAATTATGATGTGGAATGGGAGGAAAAAAACATTTCATTAGCATAATTCATATAGCTCCCATTGGAGCAGGTTGTGTTTGATTTGCTTCAGCTTATATTCCAGTAGCAGACCTTGCAACTGGAAGGATTATCATATGATATTCTTTTATGGGCTGCAGTTGATTCTTGCAAAAAGTGTTTTCGAATATTTTAACTGTTGCCAATAAAAAATCATCCAGCAATACCATTAGATTATTGACGGTGTGCTCAAAATTTGCTTGGCAGGTCCTTTCTGAGATAGAAGAGAAAGCTTCTGTTATTTTAGATGAAAGAGGTCTGTTAATTAATGTCAATCTGACGTTTATTTGCAACTAAGTATACAGTTGACGTTGTCTAATTTCGAGTGATCTCTTTCTTTGGTCATAGATTTTATTGATGTTCAAAGGTTTAGTGGGTGAAGTAATTTTACTGGTTCCCTTTGATGATGAGCCTCATATGCTTATGTTGTTGCAAAATGGAAGGTCGGTCCCTTCCTTGTTGGGGAGACGACAGATTGGTTTGCTAAGTGGAAAAAATTGGCTTGCTCGATTTATTGCTTAAGGGGTAGCGTAGTGCTTTGAACTTGATTTGCTTATTTATTGTAAGAGACATTTTTTTTTTTGGGGGGGGGGATGTGATGGAGCACTTATGCTGAAGCCCTCAAGGGGCTTTCCATCTTTATATTATTCCCATAGTTACCAATGGCGCACCCGAGGTGGCAAGCCTGAGCCCTGATTCTCAACTGGCTAATGTAAAACATATTCAAAGAGGTACATGTCTGGACATTTGAAGTGCACTTTACTCAAATTCTATTTACTGGTTTTGTTTTCATTTTTTAAATCACAAAGTGCAATTCCTGAGGCTGAAAAGTTAAAAAAAAAAAAAAAAACTGATAACATCAAACAGGGTTTCCAGTCTCTAATCAACTCTGAATGGAGGATGTTGATGATCTTTGATGTGATTACAGACTAACCTATCAGATATTCTTATGTTATTTTGTTCTTGAAATGCTAGATGATCGATTATTCATCTAGCACTACTGTTATGGGAAACCTAACTGTTTAACATGAGTCTTACTTCAATGAGGTGTGTGCCCTGCCTTGAGCTTATTCCACAAGATGATGATGCATAATGGTTTGATTGGAAATGCTCATCTTCAGGAATTCATCAATTTCTTTTATTTATTAGAGGTGATATTTTATTGGGATATGCAGATATTAATCTATTTGCATTTAGGATTAGGAAGAATGGGACTTAGGAATATCTTCTATCTGGCTAGAATTATTGTTCGTTTATCTAGTGTAAAGATAATTAAGGGGATTGGGCTAGATTTCTTATATATATATATATTCAGTTGTTTTCCGTTTTGATTTTCTGGTTGAATGGAATTTGATTTGGTATTTGGTGTGTCCTGCAGATGTTAGTATTTGTTCCTACATGAGCTTGTTTCAGAGATTTAGAGCCTAACCAAACATCGTTTATAATCGTTTATTATCTTATTAATGTAATTTCTCTTTTCCTGTTGACAGCAAAATTTATTTCTCATCATCTTTATCTAGAATTTGTGTCATTGATTAAAATAATGGCATCTATGATACCGTCTAACAGTTTCTAAAACCTAATGAAATTTATCATTTCTGCATCATTAATTTAACAGTAGAATGTAACACATTATATTAATAATAGTTAAAGGATCATTTATATAAAAATTGGGTTATTAATAGCCATATTTTAACGACTAGCTACCATAGGTAAGTTAAATGAATTGAGTACTCCCTAGGCTTGACTCAGTTAATTTTGGGAGCTTTCTCAGTTTGAACAATGGATTATAACGACTATAAACTGACGTATTGTGGAAAAACAACACTTTTCTAATAGAATAAATTGACTGTCTTCCAGGATGAAAAAGTAAAATAAGACAGGAAAATAAAAAATAAAGAACTTCTTGACAACTAACCATGCCCTCTTTTTTTTTTTATTTGTTTTTTCTTAGCTGAATTTATGTTGTTTTTCCGGACTTCATAATCATAAATATGGATGCTTATGCAGCCGAAAATGAAAGAATGGCTGAAGCTTACTCTCTGATGAACCAAAAGTTGCAGCAATCACTTTCTGAGCAGGCGACGTTACAGAAAGTTATCCAAGAACTAAAGGTCCTTTTCTTTTATGTGTGGTCATGACTCATGCTCCTCTTTTCTGTTCTCTGATTTTTCCTGAGTAATGGGGTGGCTGAAGTGTCTTGAAAAGCTTGTTATTATCTTTTACATGTGTTTTATTGCAGGCTGACTTGAAGAGGCATGAACGTGACTACAATGTGGCACAGAAAGAGATTGCAGACCTACAGAAGCAGGTTACAGATCATTATCTGGATATGATCTGCTTGACTAATCACTGATGTTGTTTCACTTGGCTATGTTGTTGCATGATTTGACAAAATTTGGAACTTATGCTTCTCAAACCTCTGTCATTGCAGGTTACAATCCTTTTGAAGGAATGCCGAGATATACAATTGCGTTGTGGATCTGTGGGCCATGAGTCTGCCGATGATGATCCAATTGCTCCTGTTAGTTATATGAATGCAGAGTCTGCAGTTGAAAAGGTTATTTCAGAAGACTTAGTAAGTATTCATACCTCTCTACCTGAATTTGATTTCCTTCTGTGATAAACCATGGGAATTGATGCCCCATTGTCAACTGTCTTGGATTAAATTATATGCTACAGCTTACCTTTAAGGACATCAATGGATTAGTTGAACAGAATGTGAAGCTTCGCAGTCTGGTTCGAAGCCTTTCTGATCAGATTGATAAGAGAGAAATGGAACTGAAGGTAGCATATTTATTATCTTGTTTCCTTTGTGACTGCTGAGAAGTGCACCCTAATTTCCCAACTCCTACCGGGCTGGGGGGATAACATCCATTTGATATAACTTTACTATTGTGAAATTCAGGAGCAATTTGAAATGGAAGTCCGAAAGTATAATGAGGACACTGCCTCAAAAATTGCAGGAGTTGTTGGAAAAGCTGAAGAGCAGCGACAGATGATTGAATCACTTCACTCCTCCGTATGCTTGCTGTGGACCTTATTTAGCCTGCTGGCATATGTTACTGTCATGATCTCGTCTTATCCTTTGTAGAACTACCTGAATGCAGGTTGCTATGTACAAGAGATTATACGAAGAGGAACAAGAATTTCGTTCGTCTCTTTCCCACTCCACTGAAGGGGCATCAGGTCTTTTTTTGTCCTTTGAATCTGTTCTGCATTTTTTTGTCACCTGTTTTTGTTTTAATAATTTCTGTAGCATCTGCTATAAGTCTGTTTTTTCGTATGATTATTTATGTGCGTGCAAGTATGCTTCTTTTCCTCTGACTTCATGACATTCTAGGCCACGCTACATGTAGTTTCATTGTGCTTGCCAATTTCCCCTGGAACCTGATGAATAAAGAGATGGATTTATCATTGGGACTGTGTTTGATTAACCTTGAATGCATCTTTTCCCTTGATGTTTTTGCAATACATGGTGACTATTATCATCCACTTGGAGAGCTGGTTTGCAACATGTAATAGACCATGATTCTGTTGCAACTGCTGTAAGTTTTTGTCTGACATTTCATATAATTATTTATGAGCCTGCAAGTATGCTTCTTTTCCTTTGACTCAATGACATTCTAGGCCATGTCATATATTTCATTATCCTTGCCAATGTCCCCTGGAACCTGATGAATCATTAGATGGATTTATCATTGGGCATGTGTTTGATTAACGTTGAATGCATCTTTTCCCTTGATGTTTTCTCTATACTTGGTAACCATTATCATCCGCTTGGAGAGTTGGGTTACTACATGAGAAAGACAATGATTCTATCCGAACAAAATTTCCAAGTGATATCCTAATTCTTCCTTTTTCTCAGGGAACAGATACTGAACAACAATATGCCAAAATATACCCTTTGAATCAATGAATATCAGTCACAAAATTTTTTTTGGCAAGTCCTTCAATCTACCCCAATGCCCAAAGCTCAACAAGATATAAATCTTGCCCCTTGATATGAGTGAGCTCGTCATCTAATAAGTAATCTAGCATTACCTGGTTAGATCAAGTTTGCTTGAAAAAAATCTTAGGTGAACATTATTTAAGAAGATGGATTTTTATAACTACAAGTAAGTGTAATTTCTATGGCATTTAAATTGTTGGTCAAAAGTATGTTGAATCAATTTCGGTAATCTTTATTGTTGATGAACTTCTATTTTGTTTCCAAAATGCTCATTTTTAGCAATGCTATGACCAATCTTAGCCCTGCTGGCTGAGTCCAAAACCATGTTCTGAGATTCAGCAGACTCATCCTTAGATGGCTTCAAAGCCTAAGTATGCAGCTAGACCATGTGTTTTACTATTTTTATCCTAAATGTTTTGAATCACATTTCCAAATAGATCCAAATCAGATTTCTTGTCTAAATTGGGTACTTCTCTTGAGCAAATTGCAAATGAGCATCGTAAACATTTTCTGGACTAGATTCATTCATGCAAAACATATATGATTCCTCATTACACAATGAAATCCATCAAAAAGCATTTCAAAAATCTAACATCACATTCTGTATCCATGTCTGAACACAGTTCCTGTAGTGTATAATGTGACAATCTTAAAGTAATAAGCTTCCCAAAGAAAGATTTCATAAGATAATTAGTTTATTGAACAAAGTAACTGTATTGGGCTGGACACTTATCTAACATGTTAAATCTCAACGATTGTGGGTAATATAAACAGTCTAGTCTCTTATTTGCAACCAATTTGAGCTACAATCCCGCAATCTTAATTAAAATTTGTATACTACCCATTAGAAGCTTACTATTTCAATGTAGATGGTTAAAGGAAATAAATGACTTTAAAAATATGCTCCCAACTTAAATTTAGAAACTGGTTTTCTTGTTAAAAAATATTCCAAAAATCACTGATGTGTCCTAGCTAATATTTAGAATAACCTTCAATATTAAATGAAATCATGAATTGGACCAGATTTTATGCTGTGCTTGCAAAAATAGTCTTCTTCATGTTACTCCATTATGGCACTGCTAGCTCCTTCATAGCCAACTGTAATCTCCAAAACAATTAGAACTGTTTGCTCCATGCTTCCTTACTGTTACTCTGCACTGATGGTTAGAAGAACTGAAACAGAATCAAATTTTGCTATTAGATTGAGTCTGCTGACGGATGGGCTAGTTGTTGCTGTGCTTTTCCATGCCTTTCTCTCTCTCTGTTTGTCTGTCTCTCTCTCTTGCTGTTGCTTCTCTTCTGGAAGAAGGAAGAAGAAACAAAGATATATTAAGGAGAGAAGTGTCGTTATGATAAATCCAAAAGTGGAAATGGGTCTTTTTTCTGGCAAATCCAATTATCGAATTCTATATCTGACTTGCTTCTGGAAATAATTGTTGATCTTCCAGTGGTGTTTGATGCATGAAGTGTCACATATCATCACACAAATGTCTTGCTTCCAGCAATCTGGATAGTTGCGAATATGTCTACCATTGCTAGTTTATTCATTTTTTTCTGAAGAGAGGGGGGGGGGTGGAGGAGGAGTGAAGATTAATGATCATTATTTAAGTACAAGATAGATACAGGAGCAATGGAAGAAATATGTTCTCTTTTTTGATATTCCTCATTCATAAGATAGGAAAGCTATGGTTCATGATAATTTCTTTGTACTTTCTACTTCTACCAAAAGCAAATGTACATAGCTTTGGTGCTAAGATCATCCTAGAAAATGAGAAGCATTAAGATGTTGCCTTGTTAACTACACACAATGGTATCAACAGACTTGTTGAAAACTGCATAGTGGTTTGCGATCAAGCTTTCTTTTCTTAATCTTTCAACCTTTGATCAGTCAAAAACATGGGAAGGGGAAAGCCCTTATTACTCCTAACCCTTCCCTCCTTTATTCCTCTTTTTGCACCATTTTCCCCCCTCATGTCATATGAAGCCGTAGTGGGGAAAGTTAGCTAGTTGGGAGCATTAGATTAAATATATACCATTTTTCAAGCTCATCATGAGTGGTGACTAACTGGGAAGCTAATTAGTCATAACATCTGCAAACTTGTCCTAGAGCTTATCCATTTGTGAAGGGACTGTGGAATCAATGGTAGACTTCTCTGGCTATGACAGCCAAGTAGAGTTTAGCCTCTTGCCACGCTCTTTCAAAAGTCGTTTAATCAAGGTGGAGTTGTGGATTCTTTCGTGCTTGGAGCATGCGATGAAGAGTTTCAGCTGGACATAGTCTTATAGTCTGTGGGCTTTCATGATTTATTATCTGGAACTTGAACACATACTTGTAGATGGTATGGTACTTAACCTCAAATGTCTTCTCATTTTTTATTTGTGTTTTACACCTTGTAGAAGTAGGTTATTTTACAGTTTGTTTTGTATGATATTCTAAAGATGAACAAGGTGGTGGAAAAATTGTCTATTTAGAGGCGGAATCTTACGCATAAGAAATAGAACTGTCTATAAAATGCCCCTATGTTAGATGAAAGTAGGTTTACCAACTGCTTTGGGATGGTTCATTTATGTTGCTCCCCCTTGCCACACAAGAGTGAAATTAGTGTATTTGTAAGCTGAAGACAGACTGGCAGACTCTGCATTTGAAGGATGACTTTGGGAGATGAGAAAAATTAGTGCACTAGGTATATTCCCATTCAGTGGTGCTTTTCTAAAATTGGCATATGATTGCTCATCTTGTGAATGTAAGCTTGTGGAAAGCATGTACGTTGACGGAAACATTGGTGGTGATGGTGGCAGCAAAAGAGAGAGATGCTTCTCATGAAATATGTAAATCCGGATGGTGCTGCTGTCCATGGTAGTTTAGCAGGCCAAAGCAAGTGAAGGGGCTTTGATTGTGATTGAGTAATGACATTGATACTGGTGGAATATGTCTGCCAGGCCTATGGTTATCGGCTGAAGCATGAACTACAAGGTAAAAGAGCTTGAACTTGTCATTGGAGCAGTTGATTTGTCTTTTCTTGCAATGATGAAATCATTCCCTTACGTTCTTTAGAAAGGAGGTGCTTGAACTAGTTGATGCATGCATTTCTGATATTGGTAAGTAATTTTTCTGAGTTTTGGACTATATTGGAGCACAGATAAGCATCGATTTGATTTACACAGATGGTACTGTATGCTTTTCTTATTGTCATGTTTTCCCCTCTGCTGATGGACTACCTCTACAAGAACATAGCGTGCAAAAAGTGTTACCTTTTTGCTGCATTTTTCAAAAGCTGCTGACTGCTTTTGCTCATCTGTCTTTAAATATTTTATTTTGTTTAGTTTTTCTACTTATATACAGTTTCAGAAGGTGGAAGAAAGGATCGCATGCTACTTCTCGAGGGGTCACAGGTATGTTTAAGTTGGAAATTTTGGGATTGGTCCTATTTTGCACCTTGTAGGGTGTGCAGATTATCCGACATTGCACAAACAGCAGGCTTTTAGAAGTACTTTCTGTTGATGTGGCTATATCAAATTTTGTATGCTTAGTTTTCCTTGTGTGAAATTTGCAGGATGCTGCAAAAAAGATCCAAGTGCAGGCTAGTGAACGTGTACGATCTCTTGAGGAAGATTTGGCACGCTGCAGGTAAAATTTGACATCCCCTGTATTTCTGGTTGTGTGCGTTGTTTCCTATTTCTTTTATGTTTCTGAACTCCCTATCCTCCTTTCCAGAAGCTCTTGCTACAATAACTGAGGTAAAAAATTTCAAGGCTTCATCTACCTCGTTTTGATTTTTTTTTTTTTTTTCATAATATTACTACTGATGGTTCTATTGAGTTCTTTCATTTTCTTCAAATTATGTGTGGTTACTAGTAGCCTTTGCAATGGCAATGTTTCTCTATTATGACCCAGTGGTCATATGTCTGAATCACAATGAAAGTCTCTCCGCATTCATTGTGGGGATAAGGCTGCACATATTTGACTTTTTCCAGGACCGTGATGTGGGAGCCTTGTGCAATGGGCTGCCCTCATGTGCAAAAGGCATTTTAATTTCAATCACCCAAAATATTCTATTCCATCACTAATTCAATGAACTTAAGGTAAATTTCATAGGATTTGCCAGTGTCTTTTAGTAGGACGAAGCGATTGCTGCTTATCCTGGCATCATCTGTCAGCAAGTGGCCAACGAAATTACCTACATCCTTTTGGATTAACATTTTGTTCTGAATGAGTCAAGCAATTGACGTGCCTTCCATGCATAGAGATTGAGGAGTTGGTGGGACTTATTGCTTTTGGCATATATCTAAATCTCAATATTTCTTCCATGCATAGTGTTTTTTGTTGATTTCTAATTGTGATTCAGTAATATATTTTTGGATGTGCCAAATGTAGTAATTATGGGAGATATACATGGGAATGAATGTGACAATGCTTGTTTGCTGGGATATTTATTTTAGTCCTGTACATAGATCCTAGTTTCTTCAGGCAGCTGTTATGGATGAGCTGTAACTGCAGTTCTTTTCTTGTCAAAGTTAAGATCACATCCCGTGTGGTTCAAGTATGACATTCTTTCTTGAAGGACAGTGATGGAAAAGAGTGGGTTAGTAAGGGAACTGTGGAAGCTCCCTTTATTTTCTTGTTGATTGGAAAATGTATGAAAGCACTATGTAGCTTTGTTTGTGTGGTGAGTTCTTTCCATGTACATTAAAGATTTTCATCCCACTTCTCACCATTGAGAAATTTGTCATGGAGGATTAGTAAGGTTTTCTCTGAGTGGTGCTATTAAATTTGTTTTCAGTCGGTGCAGTCTTACTGTATTCTTGTTGCACGCTTCTAACCTTGACATATACCTGCCCATTTATTAGTTGAGTGAATTGGTTGTCTACATACCTATTTAATTGGGTTGGTGGTTTCCAATGGGGTTAGAGATGAATGCTTTTAGAATTCAACCATGGTCATGTTAGAATCTTTTTTCTTTTTCTTACGATAGAAAGAAGTCTTTCTAGTTGGTTTTGATATTTGTTTAGGTATAGGCTTTCATTGAAATGAATTTGTTCAAAAAAGAGTCGGAGATATTTTTTTGAAATTTCTTGTTATTTTGGGATGTTCCCTCATTTGTTATTTTATTTCTGACTCAAGATTGTTTTCCATATGTTTCATCGTAATGTTTCTCAATTGAAAATTTGCTAAATAATAGTCTGAACTTTCATCATATCACATCATATTTGTCCCCATGTAGAGAAGTAACTAGTGATGACGAGATTAAAGGATTTTGCGTAAAAGAGAACAAACTTGTAGAATTTGACATCTGGGTCCTTGGATGAAGTTACGAGGTGGGGAAGATGGCATCCTGTGAATTTGTATACATGCCAATTACTATTATTGTTGATTGGTAATGTAAGATGATGTTGTTTATGGTATTTTCAGCACAACTCTGTACCTCATGCATGGCATCGTGTTGGATTTCACTTCATGCATCATGCACCCTGTACCCAATACAAAAAAGGAAAAAAGAAAAAAAAAGAGGAAATATGTAAAGAAACGTAGGCTGATCGGCAAGCTCCCTCCTGCTGCAATGGTGTGGGGTGTCAAAGGCTATTGCCCCATAGTCAACTTGAATGTGCTGAAAGGAATTTAATAGAGAGATGAGAAAAAAATGACTAGAGGAATAATGGATGGTTTGCTACGGAGGTGTTTAATCTACTGTAATATGGTTGTCTTTGTTGTTTGAATTTGCTTGTGTTGGGTTTGCACACAGGTAGAACTTGCATATTTATGCAACATCATTGAACTGTGGCAGCCTTACTATCAGTGTCTTTCTTAATTATCCTGTTTCAGTTACTGTTATGGTTTTAAAATCTTGTGTCTTGGTATCGTGAGCATACTGCCAGAGAACACCAGGTTCTCTGCGTATGTTACTGTATCATAATGATCACAGTGCACGTCACGACGCCTATGTACATCTATGCTATTGATGTCTTTTTCAAGGTGCTTTCTATTTTTTTGAGTAACTGTTAATAATGATGTTAGGAGTGAGATCCTATCATTACGTTCTGAGCGTGACAAGTTGGCTCTTGAGGCAAGTATTTCACAGGAGCGACTGGAAAGATTTATGAAAGAATTTGATCATCAGGTCAGATTTAACCTTGTAGATTTTCATCATTGCCACGGTAGATGTACTGATACTAATTTGCATATTGACTGGATTTGGACAGAGGGAAGAAATAAATGGCATTTTAGCACGAAATGTTGAGTTTTCTCAGCTGATTATTGATTACCAAAAGAAGCTGCGTGAAATTTCCGATTCTTTGCGTGCTGCAGAGGAGTGCACACGGAAGTTAACTATGGAGGTGAGGTTGAAGTGAAAGAAACAAAAAGAAATGATCTGTCTTCATCTTAGTAAAATAATTTTCAGTTTACACCTGCGATGTTTTTTTTTTTTTTTTTTTTTGGGGTTACACACTAGGTGTCTGTTTTAAAGCATGAAAATGAGTTGCTTTTAAAATCTGAAAAAAGAGCTTGTGATGAGGTCCGTGATGTATCTGAGAGAGCCCACCGTCTCCAGGTATGTAATTTTTTGCTGGAATTACTGCTGTTCCCCATTTCCCCCCCACTTAATCTGGTAAGATATATGCAGGCTAGTTTGGATACCATACGAAGCACTGAGGTAGTTCGTGAGGTAGCTTTTTAACTTTCATTTCTGCAAGTCTTCCATTGGATCACACCTATCAAAGGAAGTAACAAATTCTAAATTTATATATCCATGGGATATTAGGAAGTCAGAGCTGCTGAGAGGACGAAGCAGGAGGAGTATATAAAGAAAATTGAGGTTTGATTCTTTCTTTCTGCTTGTGATATGGGACTAAGACCTGTACTCGAACATCCTTTTCTATCACTTTCTTCTGCGCTTCTTCACTTTTGTCGTCGTTTGAGAATGGTGTACTAGCCTCTTCTTGAAAAATTAGTTATCCTAGTGGGATGATGAGTACCAGCTCCTTGACAACAATTGTCTTATTTTTTTTTGAAATCACAGCTATCCAATATGATGGCAGAAATCATTTTTTTGCCTGATCCGTGGTGTAGATAGCAGTAAAATTAAAAGTCACATTGTTATTGCTTTTTATTGATTTCATATTTTGGTTCCCCAGGTCCTTTGAGAAAATTCATTGCATATTGTTGAGGACATAGTTCAACTCTCATTACATTGAAGTGTCCATGTCTGATGATTAATGCTCGGATAGTCTCATGACATTCGACTCAAGGGCACTTGGACACCCAACTCAATGGAAATATCTATGACAATTATTGAGAAGAGCAGATGGTGACCTGTTTGTCACTAGTGATTAATCTGTTTTGGGCATAAATGCCCATCCTGTAGTGCATGGTTCTTTTATTTCTCATGTGTTTTCAGCAACTGATTGTTCATAATTGATTTCTTGGTTCACACAAACGTTTTGAGACATGTCCATGCTACCCCAAATTCGAGAATGTGGTAATAATGGATATTAAGGTTGCGTATCCCCTTTTTGCTTTTCACTAATCATTAGAGTGCTCAGCTCACTAGTCTTCCGGTATTGCAGATTCCGTAGGGGGTTGTTTGTATGCAACCTTACCCCTACGTTATAATCGACAGTTTTTGTGGTTTAGTTTTGTGACCTATACCTACCAAAAACGAATTTGTGACCTATAGTACACATTGGAGCAATGTCACCATTACGACAAGTGTCACCCTTTTGTTTTACCCAAGTAATTAAAGATAGGACAATTCTATTGGATAGGTTTTGGGGTTTGCAATAGTAAGCATATAGGTAAACACCTTTTTTGAGTTTGTGTTTCTGAAACCGAGGGTTGTATATGAATGTAAACTATTATGGAATAAGGGGAATGACATTAACCAAGTTACAGATCTGGCGGCATTCATGTTGGAAATTAAAATACAATACCCTTCACCTGCATTTGCTGTCCCACCCTTACCCCTCACTACCACTCCCCCCCCTTCCTTGCCCACAGCTAACCCAGCAGTCCCTGACATGCTTTCCTGTCCCAACCTTACTCCCTCTCACCCCTGGCCTCCTCTGTCTCTGCCCTCTCCCTCTTTTTATATCTTGCTCTTTCCTTGCTGCTGAGCCAGCGGCCATTCTTGGCCTTATCAACTATAGGCAAATGTTTGCCAACGAAATCAAAAAAAATTTGAAGGTTAAATTAAGCTTCCTGGTTGCTTTGCCTTGCTGGCCACAGAGAGGGAGTTGGGGGTGGGGGCAGGAAGAGATCTAGAGAGAGAAAACATGGGGAGGGAGGTGGGGGTTCAGGTGGTTGTGTGGGACACCTCAGTAGCATCAATTCTGGCACTGGCAGTGCTGCCAATGGAAGCAGTGGGTGTGGGCTGGGACTATGGATTGGCGCAGCAGTGGTGGGGTCGGGACCGGAGTTTAATTTGTTTCATTAACTTCTGTTTCCAGAATTTAAACCAAACTGAAATCCTTTTTACCAGAGTTGTATTATAAGTTTAGCTGAAGTGTTCTCTTTTTCCAATGCAGAGAGAATGGGCTGAGGCCAAGAAGGAGTTACAAGAAGAGAGAGATAATGTTCGAACACTTTCGCTTGACCGTGAACATACCGTAAAAGATGCCATGAGACGAGTTGATGAAATGGGAAAAGAATTATCCAAGGCATTGCATTCTCTTACAGCTGCTGAGGCAAGGGCTTGTGTAGCAGAGGTTTCCATTTTTCTGAATTCTACTTGATTGCAACATTTTCACAAGTCGAAAGCCAGTTTTCTTTCTCCCTACTTCCTAGCATTAGTTTTTGAACATGCAGGAGGAAATATTTATTTGGTTCTTTGTAATTGATGCTTGCCCATTTTAAAATTTATCTTTTTTTGCATGTTGTATTTTTAGTGCGGATGTACAATTCACTGAATCGAGTGCTAAGTTATATCCTTTCCCTGCTGTGGCCATTTCTGCTTAACTGTTGTTTGACAATGAATGGTTACCTCTGTTAGGCACGGTACTCTGACCTGGAAAGGAAGCACAAGTTCTCTGATGCTAAGGTATTGTTCCTTCTTTATTTCTCTACTGTATCCTGAGGATATTAAGAAGATCAAATTATGAGCAAAGGCCCCAGTGGGGAGGGGGTGGTGGGTGAGTGTACATCGTAACATATCAGTGTCGTTGAGTGAACATCTAAAAGTTGTAGGCCATTGCTTCAGAATTCAATGTTGAACTCATTTTTCTTTGTGCGTCTTTATGGGCTTTTCTTTCTCTTTGTCAACTCTTCTTTCCAAGTAACTGCCCCTTTCCTCTTCTTTTACTGAGGAAATGGTGAGAATCAGCATGATAACCTTTTTTCTTATAAAAGGCAAGTGCTTCTCATTGTCCATGATTTCATGCTTCTCAAAGGTGTTTGGACTGCATTAATTTGCCATGACATTTCTTCTCTATAAAGATTGTCAATGAAAATAGGCAGCAAAAGATGACCTCATTATTGGGTGCGGGGGCTGGGAAAAAGATGACCTCATAACATATTAGTATCATTGACTGGACTTCTGAAAGGTATAGAACATATCTTCAGAATTTAATTTTGAAGCAATTTATCTGTGTGTTCCTTTCCTCTCCATTTACCAAGGAATTGGTGAGAGTCAAAATGAGAACCTTTTTTCTTATAAAAAAGTGCTTCTCTGTTTTCCATGATTCCATGCTTTTCAAAGCTGTGTTGTTATAGGCTGCAATAGTTGGCCATTAAGTTGCTTCTCTATGAAGATTGTCAATGAAAGCAAGCAGCAAAAGACACCTCATTATTGTTGGTAAATCCCTTAATATGGTTTTTCTGTTTTATGGTAAAAGTGGCAATGCACTTTGTTTTGTTAAAAAGTTTCTGTCCTGCTACCTACACCCCCACTTCAATCTGTGAGAGTAAGGTTGGGAGGAGAATGAGGTTACTGTAGGTGAATGTGACTGCCATATACCTCTAATGAAATAACTCACAAACACGGTTAAGTCTCTTACACCCTACCTTCACTTCTGTCCATCAGCTACCAAACGTGTTTAGAAGATAAAACACAAGGGCTAACCAGGAAACCTTTTTCCTGATCAGCAAAAATGGTTCTTGAAAATGAGATTTGCACTACCTATGCCAAAATAAGGGCTCCATGTAATGCACATGAAAATAAACAAGAGAAAGTGAACATTGTTCTACCTCTTTTTAATCCATCTCTGAATCTTTGTTCCATGTCGCCATAAGTGTCATCTCCCTGATGAGTGGATAACAATTCTGTGGTGCTTCTCAGTCATGGACTTCCTCTGCCACTTGTGAAATAGAACTTTGTTAAGGTATAAGAAACTTTATGTTGAAACTTGCCTCATGTGTGGCTGGTTTAACCCCAACTCACATCATCAAATGATTCCATTCTGTATGATATAACGATGCTATCAGATGACCTTTGCTTAATACTCTTAAGGTACTTTTTTGTTTATGTTTTTTTTTTATTTTGTTGTGAAATTTTTGTTGACGGACCTTACAAATAAATTATGTGCTTTTTTATCCAATACCTATCAAGAGTTGCAAATTAGAACTTGTCCATTGGCCCCCCAATCCATTCAGGGAAACAAACCAAATCATTTTCCTATCCTCTGCCATATCTTTCATCATTTCTGGAACTAAGGGAATAGTGACTAACATTTCCTTGGGAGAAAGCTTGATTTGAAAAATAAACACAATTTATGAGTGCTTAAATTAACGGGAAAATAACCTTTTGCAAACTTATTTTCATTATAATCATTTTTTGCCAGCATAAGAACTGATAATGGTTTTGCTTGTGATTTTGATAAAGGTTGTTGAGAAAGATGGTGGATATGAGCCTCCCTCTTCATCAACTAGTGAGGTCAGTGTTTTTATGACTTTGATGTCTGTATGCAAGGGAATTTTTATTGCGCTTGTGTCATTGTGGGAACCAAGTATGATGGGAGTTTTAATTAGGTTAAGAATGTTTTGGGCTTTCATGTATTTTGTTTTTCTCCCAGTAAATGTCCACTTTAAACTGCTTTCTACTGTTGTTGAAATCATAAATCAATTTCTTTCCCTTTTGCTGGTAAATGTATAACTCAAAATAATATGGGAGGGCTGAGGATGTGCACACCTTTACAAAGGGAGAGGTTTTGTATATATTCAAGACAACAAGCAAAATAAAAAAAGGGGTTTAATAATCAGATGGGATGTCCATAAAATTCTATCCTGCAAATCAAGAGTTTGAAATATGAAGGTATTTGTTCTTAAGATCGATAGAGTTGCTTTGTTGCCCATTTTGTACTCTGTTCTGCACAATAACATACCACTCTGAGCACATAATTCATTATCAGCAGATCCAGCGATTAGTGAGTAGATCCTTCATTCCAATACTGCCCTGTCTAAAAATGTAATTGTGAAAGATTTTGCCCCTATAATAATGTTACCCCCTTTTTGTGTGCGCTGCTGGCAGTCAATTATCCTCTGTTACGTTGATTCGTCTCATGGGGCTGCTGTCAATTACTGTCCATATTCTCATTGCATGTCCTTCATTATTAGGAAGCAAATTTCACCCAAAAGAGGACAGGGCTTTAATTCGTATTGAGTATTTCATGCAAAATTCACATTTTACATGATACTTCCATGATTAGGGACCCTTTTTTATGTCCCCATGGCCCCATACGGGTG
Organism: Nepenthes mirabilis; assembly: GCA_025585075.1. Lineage (NCBI taxonomy): Eukaryota > Viridiplantae > Streptophyta > Magnoliopsida > Caryophyllales > Nepenthaceae > Nepenthes > Nepenthes mirabilis. Next base: position 33,789 of record JAODPA010066272.1, on the reverse strand, counting down.
GAGCTTGCTCAATTACGATCACCACCTTAAATAATCGACACGGCAGTTGGCCAACTAAAAGAGATTGAACTCCGTTGCACATGCCAAAGTAATATGGGAAGACAACAAGCATCCTTCTCATGATAGCCCCTAGTTGTTGTGAGCTGTTATGATCTTTCTATACCTTCTGATGCCAATCATAAATTTTATGCAACTCTTTCCTCCAATATGTTTCTTTGCGTCTCTTCCAAAATAAGATCCGAAACCTCATACTATAAGAAACTTTAGTGAGATAAAACTTTAGTCCACGGGATCTTCACTATCATATTTCTTTAATTAATCAATCAGGTATAAAAATAAATTTGCGTACTTAAATCCATAATCATTAATTCTTTATGCAATATCGTAATTGTTCTTGTTTCAAAGAACTAGGAGATGATTTCTCTCTTTTCTCCTTATGATTTGTAGAAAAATTATACAAATCTTGGGTGTCCGAAAATGGTGGTCAAGGACGTCATTTTACAGAGGGAGAGAGGACAATTCCCAAATTATCAAAATGCAACTCCTTTCGCCTAAGAGATGCGTCATGAATAGATATAATCATTGAAAAATGATATCCATTCGCTCAACGAGTATATCTTAAAAGACATCTATTCGCTAAAAAACATATCTATTGGGAAATAACATATCATTTTCATCAAAGGATACGTCTTAAACGGATGTGTTTTTTAGTAAATTTTTTTTATTATATATAAACCAATAGGATCATATTTATTTAATCAATTCAGTACATTAATTATTTTTATGTCTTGTCATGTGAGATATATTTCTAAAATTCTCCCATTTGGCCCATAAGACAATAATATTTATTAGAATTGATTAATATAAACTTTAAGTGCGCAACATTATCATCTTATAATAGTTTATATGTCATAATACTATAATCAAGTAATTGACAAATGCGAGTCATGACAGTTCCACATTATTATGCGATATAGTTCTTTCCACGAACTACAACACCTGTAAATTACATGATTAAATCTTAAATGAGAAACATCATACGGTCCAATAATAATGCCTTAGTGAGAGACCGTTCCTGTTATTATCAATCCTAAACTGTAGATTTGAATAATATGGAATAAATAGGAGATATCAAAAATACATTATATGAGATCTCAAATGTCAGAGCAATATTATTACATCATGGGTAACGACAAAGATCTATACTGTTAATATGATCTACAAATACTTTTGGAGGTAAATCTTTAGTTAATGGATCTGCAATCATAAGTTTGGTGCTAATAAGTTTTATTGACACCTTTTGGTTTTGAATTTCATTTTTGACGGTAAGATATTCAATTTTCATATTCTTAGCACATTTTGAACACTTGTCGTTCTTTGAGAAGAAAACTGTTGAGAAATTATCATAATAAATTTTCAGCGGCCTGGCTATACTGTCGACAATTCCAAGTCTTGAAATAAAATTTTGTAGCTATAATGCATTTATAGTGGTTTCAAAGCATGCCACAAACTCTGCTTCCATCGTGGACATAGTAATTACATATTGTTCTGTACTTTTTCATAAAATAGTTTCTCCAGCCAAAAGAAAAATATATCCAGATGTGGATTTTATGATATCTGAACATAGTTTGAATTTGAATATCTTATCACCTCCAAATGATTGAACTTTTTATAGGTATGTAGTCTTTAGTTTTTCGTAAGTATCTCATCACTTTTTTTGCAAATTTCCAACTTTTCATACCAGGATTGCTTCGGTATCGTCCAAGCATACCAACCGCGAAACTTATATTTGGTTTGGTGCAAGTTTGTGCATACATTAAACTTCCTATAACAGAAGCATAAGGAATATCCTTTATTTAATTTCGTTTTCATTCATTTTGTGGACATTGTATTAAATTGAATTTATTACCTTTCTGGATTGGAGTAATACTGGCTGCACAGTTCTCCATTCGAAATCTTTCTAAAATTTTGTTGATATATTCTTTTTGAGACAATCTCAACTATCCATGTGATCTATCCCAGAATATTTCTATTTTTATCATATAAGTTGTCTCACTCATATCTTTCATATCAAAATTTTTAGAGAGATAGCCCTAGTCTCATGTAAAAGCCTATTATTACTGCTTGCAAGCAATATATCATCAACATATAGAACCAAAAATATAAACTTGTTTCCACTGACCTCTAGGTATATACACCGATCAACGGTTCTTTCTGTAAAACCGAAGGATAAAATGGTATCGTGAAACTTAAGTTACCTTTGTCGTGAGGCTTGTTTAAGTTCATATATTGATTTCTTTAATTTGTAAACTAAATTTTCTTGTACTTTAGTTGAGAATCCTTCAGGTTGTTTCATATAAACTTATTTATTTAAGCTTCCATTTAGAAAAGCAGTCTTTATATCAATTTAGTGCAACTACAAGTCAAAATGTGCTTCCAATGTCATTATGATTATTACGGAGTCCTTTTTAGAAATCGGAGAAAATGTCTCCTTATAATCAATGCCACTTTTTTGAGTATAACCTTTAGCTACAAGTTAGTTTTATATCGTTTGATATTGCCTTTAGAGTCACGTTTGATTTTAAATAATTATTTACAACCCACTGTTCCGTAACCCTCATGCCATTCAATATAATATTCGACTTCATTATGTGCTATTGACTTTAACTCATCCTTTATGACATCAATCAATTTTGAAGAATCACTTCTTTCTATGGCTTGCTGGAAAGAAATTGGATCATTATATGTTCCTATATCATATGCAGATTCTTGTAGATAAACCAAATAATCATTTAAAATAGTAGATCTCCTTTATCTATGAGATCTTCTTAATGCTACTTTTTGTGATTGTTCTACATTTCATTTAATGGTGACATTCTCATTATGGAGGATAGAATTATCAATCTGTTATTTAATAGTAGTCGGAACAACATATTTCTAACCATATCCATTAATGTACGATTATGCCGTTCAGCGACACCATTTTGTTGTGGTTTCCCTGGCATGATATATTGTGCACGTATACCATACTTTTCTAACAGCATAGCAAAAAGGTTAGGACATTGTCTTGATACATCATATCTACCATAATATTCATCACCTCTGTCAGATCGAATGACTTTTACACTTTTATTTAATTGCCTTTCAACTTCAGTAATATATATTTCCAAAATATTTACAGCTTGAGAATTTTCATAAAATAAATAAACATAACAATAACGTGAAAAATAATCGATAAAGGTGATAAGATATTTTTCTCCTCCTAAAGATGGAGAATCAAAAGGTCCATAAATATCTATATGGATAATCTTTAAAAGTTCTAAACTTATTGTAGCATCTTTCTTTGTATGTTTGGTTTCTTTTTCCTTTAATACAATCCACATATATATTAATATTGGAAAAATTAAGGTTAGGCAAGATTCCTTCATTTACCAATCGTTTTATACAATCTTTAGATATATGACCAAATCTTTTTTCCCACAAGAAAGAAGAGTTATCATTCATGTATTTACGTTTTATTCCTAAATTATGATGCAGGGTAATGAGAGTTTTAGTAAAATCTTGGTCAATGTTTATTTTATAGAGGATATCAGAAAGAATTTCCGAACCAAAAAAGGTTTTATTTTTGTATATACTTTTTTAATTTAAAATTTTAAAGAGTAGCCTTAATTATCAAGTTTCGAAATGAAAATGAGATTTCTATATATTGAAGGTATATAAAGTGTTTCTAGCAAATCTAAGTACATTTCAATATTAAGAAATAAATGAAAAATTCTAATAGTAGAAACAGGAATTTTGACTGCATTTCTCAGAACAATGAAATTCTTATTTTGGTTTAGGATCTAGGTTGTAAGGAATTCCTGCATCAATTTAGAAATATGAACATTAGAGCTTGAATTGAACCACTAAGTATTAGAAGGTATTTTTATTAGGTTTGATTTAAAACAAACATAAACTAAAGGCTCACATTTCTTTTTGAACCAAGCCATTCTTTTATAGCAATCTTTTTTAAAATGTCTAATCTTTTTACAAAAGTGATACTTTGCATTGCTTCTTTTCTTTTGAGTCCCTATACTAGAATGGGACTCCATTTCCTTTGATGGTTTAGGTTTAATGCTCTCTCTTTCTTATCTTCTTTCCTTTACCATCATAGCCGGTTAAATTTGTTGAATGAATTCATTGTTGTTTGAGTCTTGTCTCATTTTGAACTAACATGCTTCCCAATTCATTGATATTCTATTTATCTTTAATAATATTATAATGAATTTGGAAAGACCCGTACTGAGGAGGAAGAAAATTTATTATAAACTGAATAAGGAAGGATTCATTTACATCTATACCAAGGGATTTAAATTTGGCAGCCAAATTGGTCATATAAAGAATGTGCTTATTCATTCCTTGAGTACCATCAAATTTCATAGTAGTAAGTTTTGCCATTAACGTTTCAGCAAGAGATTTATTCGCAAATCGGAAACGATTTTTAATAGTTTTCAATAAATTCTTAGCGTTTTCAGTTTCAGGAAGTGTAAATTTAATATTATTCGCCATGATCATTCTCATAAATATCATACTTATTCTGTTCGATTTTGTCCATGTTCTAAAATAGGATTTTTCCTCATCACTGCTTGAACCAGTAATAGCAGTAGGCTTATTTGATTGTAATACAATATCAAGATCCAGTACACCGAGATAAAATTGGATTTTGTCAAGCCAATCCGAAAAATTAGTTCAATTGAATATCGAAATAGAAGAAGCGTGAAAATGCAGCGTAATTGGAACAGATACTGCAATAAATTAATATGCTTAACATATTGAATTAATAAAATAGGAGGAACATAAATTATAAATAGTGTCATTATAATCTATATAGGAAAAACAGGGAAGATGAACAGTGAAGAAGGAGATGACAGCAGAAGGAAAAGGAAAAGTAAAGTGAATTATATAAAACAAATATTATATAATTCACTTTACTTTTCCTTTTCCTTCTGCTGTCATCTCCTTCTTCACTGTTCATCTTCCCTGTTTTTCCTTCTTCACTGTTCATCTTCCCTGTTTTTCCAGTCCTTCGATATTCTTGCTTTCTTCTTCCTGCGGCGCCAGTAAAGATGAACAGCCAGTGCCACTCCCACTGCCATCGCCAACTGTCGACAATTATTGGTTTCAACTGTCACCTATTAGACAGATCTGAATCCAGCATCCGGTAATGTTTCAACATAAGCTTTTGGCGACAAATCCGGCAACTACTCGTGTCGGCCGGTGACAATCGGCAATGGGTTCAATAAAACGGTCATATTTCAGGCGGCCCAATCGCGGATTTGGTGGAAGGAAACCATAAAGGTGAAGAATGGGACGTGGGACAGGGAGCCACATGCACCATTATAAACCCTAAATTGCCCATAATGGGAGTCCAAATCAGAGGGTTCTGCTGGCATGCAAAATGTCGTGCAGGTTACTGAAAACCCTGCCCTCTCCATCATCCCACTATCACGGTAAACGGTGACAGGATGTGCTGTTCTTGCCGCCATAGTGCCACTGCCTCTGTTCATTTTTTTTATGCACAATGGTTATCGTACTTGGGCGACCAAACGACGGGTTCGACAGGTGGATGGATGGCAGAATGGATAATTGCAATAGGCAGGGAAAACAAAAACAGAAAAGGAAAAGCCTACTGTTCTGAGTGGAAGGCATTGAATCCGTTATGCATTTACAGAAAACAGAATATATCAAACAATACAATTGCAAGTAAATATGATTATTAGAACAATTTTCTGATACCACATGTAAAAAACTTTAGTGAGATAAAACTTTAGTTCACAGGATCTTCACCATCATGTTTCTTTAATTAATATTCAAGTATAAAAATGAATTTGTATACCTGAATCCATAATCGTTAATTCTTTATGCAATATCGTAATTGCTCGTCTTGAAGAATCGGGGGATGATTTATCTCTCATCTCCTTATGATTTGTAGAAAAATAATCCAAATCTTGTGTGTCCCAAAATTGTGACGGACCAGGTTATTTTTCTTAAATAACCTCCGTCAAGGATAAAATAAACTAGAATTCTTAATTTAAATTTATTAATTTCTGTAGAAAATTGGGCAGAGCTCTGTTTGTAAATCGAGCATTTGTCAAAATACAAACACCTGCGAAACAACCCTGCACAACAATCTACAACAATCCACAAAACTACGAGTCTTATTGTTCAACACGTTACATAGGATCTAATCGCCGCATCAACCGAGACGGCGCCGACATCATAACTCCAGTATAATGCCGGTAGGGAAGGATGCCAACTAGAAACTTTGATCATAACTACAATGGGAAGGATCTGCGGAAGCATAAAACCACAATATACAGCGGAACTAATTCATCATTCATCCATGCCAAACATCATATATCATCACCATACATGTTTTACACAGTTTACAATATCTATCGCATTGCTATGATCTACTTTGTCTCGTCGGGCATCAGTGTGTTCTCATCTGAAAGAAATATAGCAAACATGAGCGTACAACCCAGCAAATAAAATCATACATCACTAACTACAACAATATACAGTAAAGACAGTAACTGGGTAGTGGAAATCATATAACTTGGATAGACAAAGCATGTGAGGAGAGGGAGTATTGGGAATCATTTAGTTCACATGTTTGTTCTGGTTACGTTCATTCACTTTCATTACTTTCATCATTCTTTGTGTACCCGGGTTAGTAGGTCGTACTAACCAACGATGTGAGCGGACGAGGAAAGGAATGTGTCTGCCACACATTCTAAGGCTGGCTACATTTTAGGTCTGCAACATTCGACCATCGGCTACATTTTAGTTCTGCAGCACTCGACCATCAGCTACATTTTAGGTTTGCAGCACTCGACCATTGGCTACATTTTAGGCTTGCAGTACTCGGCCATCTCAATCGCCCCATATCCCCCGGGGACCAGGGCAATCCTCGTTCTTTCCCAACAGTATCCTAAAGTGTACCCTGCACATCACCCGGCCCTAGGAGCGGCTGGAGTATTCCTTGGGTTCCCACTGTGATGTACATGGTAAGCTAGAGGATACCACCCCTATGATCCGTGGTTTTAGTTTCAAGATTAGTTTAATCCTTGAAGGGGAATCCATCGTTGCCATATATATTCTCAAATCGGGAAGTCACATTCCCATCACATGTGTCCAACCGGGAGACCAAATCCATCACTTACACTTTGTGGATTCCCTTCCATTTACTCGTTCGGTTCCTTTTTTTCATTTGGAGCTTAGATCTTTTCATCAATAAGTTCAACTCGCAAGAGTGTTTTATTATACTTACCTTTGTGGGTCAAACACCACCTTAGAAGCCCCCGGGACGCATCCCCTTGCTCTCAGTGCACAATTACACATTTTAGAGCTTACAATTTAATATAGCATTCAGTCATAAGTTTCATCACAATTAAAGAGAGCTAAAGCATGTATACTTACCTTCCAATTTCAGATAAACTTTGTTAGGCGACTTTTAGAGGGCTCGGACGCCATGAACGGGTCGAATTTTGCGGAATCGGTCGTCCGGTCAACACATACTTTTGGGATGCGGGGATTCATATTCTAGATTCAATTCAACATTTTATGAAGGTAAAAACATGCAATTTTTACTGTCTCCGGTGAACAATGTTGGCGCTCATTTAGAGGGCCTGGACACCGCGAACGGGTCGAGACGTGCGAAATCGATTGCGCGGCTGACGTATATGCATATTTAGGACGTGAGGATTCACATTTTGGGGTCAATTTAACGAAACGAGGGGTGGAAACGGAAAACCCCCAATTTCCCGTAGGTTAGGGTTTAACGATACTCCACCGGTCGGATCGGTGAGGAAATCGGACAATAAATTACATAATTCTTGGTCTCAAGTCACGGGTATCACATTTTCCATGGTTCGGGTGGGTATTGAGACGAAAATACCCGACAATAACCAAAAAACATCGAAAGAGGAAAGTTAGTGAGTATGAGAACACTTGCCTCAACGTGTACTATCACTTTCGTAACTGGCTCCCATGCGGATTTGGACTCTACGGCTCGATCTCCCTCTTTCTCTCTCTAAAATCGACGCTCTTTCTCTCTCATCCTTTCCAAAATCGGACTCTACAGCAAGTTGCGTTTTTATACTAGTCCGGGCACTCGAGCGTGGCCTCGCTGCTGGCCTGCGCTCGAGTGCGCAAAGGCGGTCAGCGGGCGGGGGATCTACTGGATTTTATCGCTCGAGCGCTCAGCGGGCGGGGGAGCTACTGGATTTTACCGTTCGAGCACGCAGTAGGCGACCTGCTACTTGCGCCACTGCTTTTTGCGCTCGAGCCTGCGGTAGAGCGCACAGCAGGCGCGGTCTGCTGGCGGCATTTCATCAATTCACAACCCGATTTTCCTTCCGATACGCATACTTATATATTCAATAGGTCTAGTATTAATTATTATCACGTTAATTTTTCGTATTTAATATATTTTTAGACCCGAAACCTCACAAAAATAATGGCCAAGGACGTTCTTTTATAGAAGGAGAGATGACCATTCTCAAATTACCAAAATGCCCATCCTTTCGTCCAAGAGATGCACTATGAATAGACATAATCATTAAGAAGTGATATTTATTCGCTCAATGGGTATGTCTTAAAAGACATATCTATTCGTTAAAGGACATATCTATTGGGAAATAATATATCTTTTCCATCAAAAGATACGTCTTGAACGGGTGTGTTTTTTAAAAAATTTTTCTTTATTATATATAAACCAATAGGATCGTATTTATTTAATCAATTTAATAAATTAATAATTCGTATGTATTGTAATGTGGGACATATTTCTAACACATACTACATGAAATTAGTGCCTGAATTATGGCATTCTTTCTCATTAATATATAGGTTAGGGTGATAGTGTGACAACCTAAATTCAAAAGATGTCTTTTTTATTTTCATCCTTCAAGCGAGAAAATCTTCTCGAAGCAGGTTACCCCTTTTAATAAGAACCCTTCTGTGAATGATGTGCATCAACTCCTCTAAATGATTATCCTCTCGCTGTTCTCAAGTTCTATTTTATCCTTTATCAAAGGAGCTAAAGAAGGCCATTACCATTATATAAAGCTAAGGTTGCAGGATAACAACCTAGATTCATCGACGAATTACTTTCTCAGTAAATTTTAGCTCATTTTTAGTAATGAAAGAAATAGTTTCCAAACAGGTTCTAAAGCCAACCAAACAAGATTTTTCCTCTAGGCACTAGGATTCATTTGAGTCCCTCTCAAGTTTGAACGAAAAACTGTCACTGGGATATAGTGTGTGTGGATTGGTTGGTGGATGTGGCTGTGCGTATGGTTGTCGATTTGGTCATGGGTATTATTGTGTTCGGTTGTGCCCTTTCTTTGTTTTCCATGGGGGACTAAGATATGTAAAATACAATTTACTAGGATTGTGGAATAGGTTGCACAACATAGTGATAGGGAGGGTGTTTATTGAAGCTTTTACCTTCCTGTTCAAGATATTGGAGAAGAAAGTCCATGAATTCTTAGGTTCATCACCTCAATTTGCATTCTTTACATATTGACCAATTACGGTTTTGTAACATTGCCCCTCCTTTCGTGCTAACATTCAACATTTTTGTCCTTTACAAATCCCCAATTTGAATCATTAACTTGAATGACCTTAGCTTTGATAACAATTAATGACATTAGATGGTTTCTGCTCTTTTGTTTCCTAGTTACATCAAGTTGCACGAGTCAGAATATTTCATAGCCCACTATTATCATTAGATATTATGAAACCATTGAGAATATGAGGACTAACTTTTTGTCGATCCTTTATTATTCGGATTGATGCTCACTAGGTCTGGTCTGCTTACAGATCCGTTTGAGTGCTTTGGAAGGTCAACCAAACTGCACATTGTAGTGTGGATTTAGATCTAACCATTTCAGATCTCAAGCTAAGGAAATTCTCCCAAACTATTAGTGTGTTTTGGTTTGGTTTGTACTATGAAACGCATTAGCTTCAAAAAAAATATTTATTCAATTTAAAACATCATATGTAATAATAATATAATAGTAGTAGTAGTGAAACAAAAGATGAGGTATCAGTGGTGGGAAAATGTTTGACTACTACTCCTTTAAATGTACCTAGTGATATCATGAATGGGGGAAGGGAATGGATGAAAGAGAGAAATTGTGTGTTTAATTTAAAAATGGGAGGACGGTGGGTTGACTGTGAAGAATTTGACTGAGCGCTGTATGTTAATGTAGGAATATGAGAGAGATTTAGGTTTTGTTTAGTAATGGTTAAGTGGAGAGAGAAGTGTGTGCATGTGTGTGTGTGTGTCTGTGCGGGATCACACATGGTTTGATTTTGTTTGGTTCAGTTTGGGTTAAAAGCTCTCAATCTGCAACCAAACCAAAAAATGTGGTTTGGATGCATGTTAAATTGCCCTTTTTGGTTTAGGTTGGGCAGATTTAGTTTTGTTTGAGGCACATGAAGGCGCAAATGGTCTTTAGACCCTAGACTCAAGGTGCTGGCACAGACCTAATGAAAGTGAGGTGCCCATTTTTTGAAATATGTCTATAGGATATTTTTATAATGAAGTCCAATTTTAAAGTTAATAATAGCCATAGAGGCACTTATTATTTAAAATTCACATTATTTCTCAATTTAGTGTGATGCTAACCTTATTTATTTCAACAATTTAAACTACATAACCCTTTCTCAAAGAATCAATTTCAAATGAAAATTCATTATCCGTATCATGTTTTCCATCTATTCTTCTAATTAGCCACTAATTACTTTATTTATTTTCAATTTTACATGCACCAAGCTGGTATGTAAAATAACAACTCAATATAATGACTAATCCAAAAGGAACAATTTAATTTTTTTATTTGAAAAGAGAAATCTATGACATGCTTGGGGCGCATCTTTAGACTTGAAAAAAGGTGACCCAGGTGTGCAGCTCTTAGAATGAGCCTTGGTTAGGTCTGTTGAGGTGTCAAGATTTGAGCTCGAGCCTTGGAGCACTTGAGGTGTGCCTTCAACAACATGGGGCAGATTACTAATTTTATTCACCTGATGCTCACTATGTTTGGACTGATTTTTCCAACTCCCGCAAGAGGATCTCCTTCATACTTATTAACTAAATGATTGTGAGAATGGACTTTTTTTATTTTTAATTTATAATGGAAAGGTAGATTGATTATAATCTATCGAGTCTTCTTTGAAGTCTCATGTTTATGGTCTACATTTGGTCTATCACTTAGATACCGTGATAATATTACGATATGTTTTTGTATTGGCTAACAAAGTTGATATAACAACTTATATTCAAAATATTGGCTGATATGACCGATATTTGATTGATTTGTTGGTCGATATAGGTATATCAACTTAGTATTCTTAGAATTTTTTTGTTCAAATATACGATACCGATATATATTGTCGAATATGTTCGATATTGATATAGGTACCAATATTTTCATTTATGGCTGATATAGCCGATATATTGACAAAACGGGATTGTCTGCTTACGATTTTGCAAAAAATATTTTCTGTCCTATATATCTGATATCAAATATTTTTAATACCGATATTGATATTTTCATTCATGCTCTGAACATCATGCCCACAAAAGATGCAAGGAGGCAAAATGAAGAAACACTGATATGTGTGATCTGCTGAGCTATCTTGTGCATCATGTTTGATATAGTTAATGGGCAAGTCGGAATCATGGACTTCTATAATATTATAAGGCTTTACTTGATCATCTACCCGGGAAGAATCCATTCAATTTTAGACATCTTAGCAGTCAATTTTAGGCTAATCCATGATCAACTTTCATTTGCAATACATTACACTAGGGGAGTCAAATCCTCGATGCCGCATTGACTCAGAGAAGTTCTGTAGCAATAAACAAGGTGGCATACACGTCATACCAATAGACAATTGATAATCCTCGTATCAATTGCATGTTTCTCAGTCAAATGTACTATGTGGATTGTTCTCTCTTTCATCATTCTTTCATTTGTCCAAATTTTTAATATTTTAAAATCCCTGTTAGGTCATTGGAGACTTGTGCGTGGCAAAGGAAGAGATTGAAAGATTGAAAATTGAAGCTCAAGCTAACAAGGATCACATGTTACAGGTTTTTATCTTTCCTTTCAGAGGTGCTCTTGTAGACTAATTTTTAGCTTGTTACTCAATCAAGGAGTCATCATCTTGCAGTACAAGAGCATAGCTGAAGTGAATGAGGCAGCATTAAAACAGATGGAAAATGCTCATGAAAATTTTAGGATTGAGGTAATACAGGATTATGAAAGTATTAGTATGCTGAAGGAATTTTGAGGAAAAACATGGTTTATATGCTTTTTTTTTTCCATAGACTGACACATTGAAGAAGATTCTTGAAGCCGAAATTCTATCACTTGGAGAGAGAGTTTCTGAGCTTGAACATGAATCTAGTTTAAGGTCTAAAGAAGTGGCCTCTGCAGCTAATGAGAAAGAAGAAGCACTTGCTTCTGCTCTGGCAGAAATCAACAATCTAAAGGAAGAAAATGGGGTGAAAATGTGAGGTTTCCACTCTGTAATTTGCAGAATTGACTTTGATATTTAATACATTTTATAACTCATTCCCTCCATACAGGTCTCAAATTGTGTCAATGGAAGTTCAAGTTCATGCTTTGAGGGAAGATGTGGAAAGGGAGCAGCAGCGTTGGCGTGTAGCTCAAGGAAACTATGAAAGACAGGTTGGTTGCTGATAAACAATGTTAAGAGATGGTTATGGGTGCTCTAACTCTGTATACTTGAAGTGTATTGCCTCATGATTAATGGTTTTGCGCTGTCTCTGTCAAAGAAACTGGTGGTAATGAAGGATTACCCTTTCCTTTCCCTAACAGCCCAAAATGTTGGTGGTCACTAGTAATCAAACTTAGTTGTTTCTTAAAATATTCAATGGAGTGCATGAACAAAAGCTTGATGCAACCTAGTTTTACAATGATGTTTAGATTCTGAGCAAAGATTTTGTATGGTCAATGTAATCATGTGATATATTATTGTTTCAGTGTAGAATAACTCCAGTTCTTGGTCATCACCTTCTTTATTTCTACTATGAACAGGTTGTTCTGCAGTCTGAAACAATTCAGGAGTTGACAAAAACGTCCCAAGCTTTGATTTCACTTCAGGAGGAAGCATCTGAACTGAGAAAGCTGGCTGATAGTTATAAATGTGAAAATGTATGCTTTGTATCACACGATTTTGTGTTTCTTTTGGGCTCATTATCTGACTGATTCTGTGATTAACAAAAATGATATGGTTATGGGGTATGATACCAGATACTATAGATTGCACCACGGGGAGGGGCCTTTAAGATTTTTGTGCATTGTGATTTTAATGTGACTGGTGTTGAACTGCTGCTTTCTTTTTGTTTTGCATATTCTCTTTATTGGAGCCTAAGTTTTTACTCTGGCCTATTTCATAAATCAATGTTTAATGGGCCTGTCTTAAGTATTTTTCACGTGTATCATGTAAGCCTTTCCTTCAGTTTCCAGTGTGATTTTCTTTTCCCTTTCTTTTTTATTTTTGGCTTCTGCAGGATAATCTGAAAGCAAAGTGGGAAGTGGAGAACGCAGCACTTGAGAAATCAAAGAATGATGCTGAGAAGAAATGTAGTGAAATGAATGAACAGGTAACATCTATTCCTTTCAGAATAGTTTCCCTGACTTATGCATTTGGTGTTTAATGCATATCTTAATTTATGAACTATTCCAGTTAATGGTCTGTTTGTCCCAAGGATACCTATGTATATCATTTTAATGAACTTGAGCGTTGTAGAGATGTTGCTGAAAGCCAAACAGAAGTTCAGAATTCAGTATTACTAGTATCCATGACACTGAATTCTCCAACTTGAAGTATAATCTTTCTGGTTCTTGAAATCAATTTATACAAATTACAATAGGGTATAATTATAAGTGTGTTTTAGACAAACTTATATTCTTAGACAAATTTCAATAGGGTATAATTATACAAATTTCTTTTAGTTTTAATCTTTCAATTTGTTGTATTCTTAAATTCAGGAAAACAGAGTTGTTTATCCCCTATATTTAGGTTCATTTGTTGTTGAAATTTTGTTGGCTTAAGCAATTGGTATCAGAGAGCCTAAGAAAGAAAAAAATTGCCCTATCCATGCAACATTAAGCGAAGTCCCATCCAGTTGCAGTATATTCTAGCTTACTTCAACTTCTTATTACTCCAAGTATTATTCTTAAATTCAGGAAAACAGAGTTGTTTATCCCCTATATTTAGGTTCATTTGTTGTTGAAATTTTGTTGGCTTAAGCAATTGGTATCAGAGAGCCTAAGAAAGAAAAAAATTGCCCTATCCATGCAACATTAAGCGAAGTCCCATCCAGTTGCAGTATATTCTAGCTTACTTCAACTTCTTATTACTCCAAGCATTGAAACATCCTTCAAACCTCAAATTATCAACTCCTGAGGTTGATTACTTTTTTCTGTTTCATTTTCTCTATGTTGTTTATGAAGCCTGGTACTTTCGGGTTATGGTTTATGGCTGTTCTCATTCTATCTATCATGCAACCAGACAGAAAGATATATTCTGTGACACCTGGCAGTATGGCACTTGTATGTCTTATTCATATATTTCTTGTGGATTATAAAAATGCTATTAAATAGCAAAAGTTTAATGCTGTCAGACAGCAAAAGTTTCCTCCATGGGCATCCCTAGTGCTGGTGCTTGTCATATTTGTCATCTTGATGTGAATTGAAGTGGTGCTAACCAATTCTTGCTGTATATTTGTGGTGAACGTGATATTGAATTAGTGTTAGAATAGGCAATTATAAAAAATTCTATTTCAAGAAGTTATGTAAAAGACAACAAAGCTATAAATCTTTAATCATATGATTTGTGCGCATTTAGGGTGCCATCATCATTAGTTGATGGTTAAATTCCCCCCAACCACTGACAAACATCTCTCCTTTAAGATAACATTTGACATTCTCGTGACTTCCATTTCTGATTCTGTTGAGGCCACATGCTTTCTGAATGCCTGAATATACAGAAAATATCTATGATATATAGTTCATTTGAGCTTAACATATTAATGCATGCTTTGTTTGGTGAATTTGGCTCTCTTCCAAAGGATTACTTTCAAGATGCATGGACAGGAGACACCGAAACTTTTCTGAAAATTACAGCATGACATGTTGGAATGCGTTAAATAAAGTTCATAATTTTTTCTAGGTATGGAAAGATGATTGTTCGAACAACAATATGCTACACAAAATTACTGATCAAGACTTTCTATGGCAATTTCTAATTTCTTCAAGATATTAAATTATGAGCAGAAGTTACTAAACAATCAATTTACTTTTAGTAATATAATGTGTATTGAATTACAAACTTTTTTTTCCTTGCATGGAGGCTGATACATAACTTTCATGTTTCAGCATCATTGTTTTTATTATTTACTTGATCCCTGGCTGTAGTTTAAATAATGTGCTTTGTCCTACCATGCCTTTGGTTGATATCTTGGAGGTTGGCGCTGGCTCACATAATTTGCTTATTCAATCCTTGTAATTCTCTGATGAACCATTGTTATTCTCTCAGGATACAATTTCACCATTACAAGCCATTGACAGGAGAAAAATTTATGAAATGAGACACTAAGTTTAGGAATGTATGAGTAGCAGAGACATGATATAAAATTCAAATTTTGATGTTAATAGGACGCCATAACTTCCAATACTTGGAACAACTGATACATAAATGAACTGCTTGCCAAAGTCATGTAACCCTGAAACATGCACGTGCAGTTGGACATGTGCATGCTTAAGCATTACAAGTTCAAAATTTGTACATTTGTCATGAAGTCAGGCAGCTTCATCATCAATCATATCACCAACTGCACCATCAGTAACAGTAAACATCAACATAATACAATAGTTAGATCTTTTAGACTGTTGCTAAAATCAGTTAGACTTAGCTAAGCTGCCAAAATGCAGGAATGTAGAGAATGAGTTAGAAGGTTGACTAGCTGTAATTGAGTAGTTAAGGTTGTTATGAGCTGTTTTGAAATGAAACTCCAGGCCTTCATTGTAATATGTGAATGATTATGTAAGAATCTGAATCATCCTCCTAAAATTCTTGTCTACAACTCCTTTCCTTGATTCTAATCTCCTTCCCTCTCTGATGTATGACTGGTCAAGTACCCGTAAATTCCAAAACAACAAGCTAACTTGCCAACCCAGAATGTCCCAACTATCTTCATTACTACAACCCACCAAAATTTACTCGACTTCAGCCCCAAGAAGGAAAGTTGAGTGAAGGAGAGGAGTCTCAAGGCAGACAACCCCATTTTGAAACACCCAACCTCATCCCTGCCAGCCAGAAGGGATTCAGCCAGCCAAAGTGGAGTTGATCCACTTATTTGTTTCCATGTTCGTTCTGAAATTAATTTCAGGTGTGGTGGCACTTTTTTCATTTATGGCAACACAATCTCGATCTATAACCTTCTTTAATACTAGATGATGTCTATTCAGAAAATAAACTGGAACTTGGATTGATAAAGGATACTTGAAATATAATAACAAAAGTTGGGAATTACTCACCCTGTAAACTCACTTTTGGTTAGTCTACTTATGGAATCACTCGACTCAAATGTTGGAAATCACTGACCTGTATGGGACTTACTATTCCTCAAGGAGTAAACCCACTTAATGTTTGATTACAGCTTAACCAACTTCTAATCGAAACGGATGTCCAGTTTAAAGAAAAAGAACATGAAAACAAGTGTATTAACTTCACTTTGGCTGGTTGAAATCCTTCTCAGCTGGCAAGGATGTGGTTGGGAGCTCCAAAATGGGGTTGTCCTCCTTGGGACTCATTATTTCCTTTACATCAGTCAGCTTTCCCTCTTGGGGCTGAAGTTGATTAAATTTTGGTGGGCTATAGTAATGAAGGTGGTTGGGACATTCTGGGATGATAGGTTAGCTTGTTGTTTTGGAATACTTGGTACTTGACCAGCCGCACATCACTCTCCTGCTCAATTTCCTCCCCCCCCCCTCTCTCTCTCTCCTTCCCCCCTCCCTCTCTCTAAATGCTTTCTTTCTCGTGATTGACTTTAGCATGGGGTAATTCAGTGCAATTGATGTCAAAGCTGGTTCTAGTGTGGACCCCCTTTCACAAGTTTTCCTTTAATTTACTTCCCGGGAATCTAGCTTTCCACACAGTTTCCCTTTAACTTCAAATTTCCAAATCCAATCATGTCCAAAAGAAGAGAATTCAGCAGAGCAACTTCAACACTGGCCACAAGCTACTCCAGAAAATTGACAGCAACATTTACAAGAATACATGCAACAACATGTCTTCCTTCTAAAGGCTGAAACTCCATCTTTCTTGGCTGATCATAGGAAAGCCAAAGATTAGAATCTGGGGCAGAAACTTGGGGAGTTTCTTACAAGGGTGTGATGATAATTGAAGAAGGATGTTCTGGCTCTGCACATTCGTAAATCTTATGAATCTTGTGGTAGCACTTTTAGCTTTTAAGTCTAGCTTGCACTTCCATCCTCTATTGGTGACCCCAAGAGGATGGATAGATAGTTGTACTGAATTCTTCCAAATCTACAACATTCCTGTATTTCAGAAAATAAACTTGTTTCCATGTTTTATGTAGGAAAAGCTGATTTATGCATGGTTTCACAGAGACAAGGTTTTGTTGATTGAGATGCTTTTAAGAGCGATTTGTGTGAAACATTTGGGGATAAATCTCCTAAATGTGGCAGAAGAATTTAATGAGCTGCACCTACAACCGAAAAATGAAGTATATGAATACCAGCTTTTATTTAAGGCCAATGGTTAAAATCCAACTCTTCTTTCCAAACTGCAATTCTGTTTCACTGGATAGAACTCTCATTTATCCTAAAACGCTGCCACCAAATCCCTTCCTAACCAGTCCTCCACCCAAAACGGACCTGACCTTATATTGATAAAAATCTCCTCGACCTTTGTTACAATGCAATGAAAAATTCATACCAGGTCACGGGTGTAAGGATAAGCAATTGAATGCCCTTCAGCTAGTCAAGAGAGTGGTTAAGAAAGGTGCCTGTGAAAATGTTGAATGGGAAATAGAGGATGGCGTGCCTATGGGGATTTCTGTCCATGCCTTACCAGGAAGTCCTGTCAAGAAAAAAATCAGGATAAAAAAGTGCTTTTCAGGAGAAAATGAGCACTATTTTGATGGATTAGTGTTTCTGTGGTTCAAAGATAACTAAAGAGGCCAACTGAGACAGCTTCAATATATGTCACAGTTGCTTATGGAAACAAAGATGATTAGTAAAGATATCACTTGGCAGACCCATGAGCATCCTTTCACTGCTTATTTGAGACAATGCACTGTGTACCCATATATATATCATCCGCTAATTCTGATATAGGGAATTTTTATATGGTATTGGATATGGATTGGATGATGAGTCAGTACTATCTTATTTGACTTCCATAATGTAAAGCTCACTTTGATCAGGAGAGATAACAGATTGATTTGTTAGGAACTATGGAACAAGCTGCCCTGAGTGTGATTACAGTAAACTAAGCTGTTAACAGAGACTTTCCAATAGCCAGCTGTTGACAGCCCCTTCTTCTGGTTAAAGCTGGAGTTGAGAGCAGTACAGTGGTTAGTAACCACTGAAAAGAACTCACGATCATAAATTTTGCTTGAAACCAAATTCAAAATATGTCAATTTAAGTCTGTATATACCCATTACCAGAAAAAAAGGAAATTGAAAAGCTTGTCTCCGAAATTCTGCCAGCTTCCATTATTCAACTGAGCACTGGACTTATTTCCCCTTCCCTTGCCACAAAATATTTTTTCCTTGAGGTTTTGCATTGATTATGAACAATGAAATAATCTGATGATCAATGACAATTCTCATTTCTATGATTGATGTACTACATTTCGCCTCCCTCTTCTGTAAGCTTGATCTTGGAGCTGTCTACTACCAAATTAGAATGCATGAGGTTGGCAAATATATATATATATATATATATAACACAGTTGGCCATTCTGAATTCAAGTTCATTCCCTTTGGCCTCAAAAGTTCAAATGCCACCTTCCAAGCCTTAATAAAACCACAATTTTGGTTGTTCTCTCAGAACCCTTAGCTACTGAACTTATATCCTCCCTTTTGATTGATCCTTGTTCTTAACCACCGTTTTGTCTGTATAAAAACGGCTTGTACATTGTATGTTACATCAAATTAAATTCTTTTATTATCAATTTCGCAGATCAACAATTTGTCGTCTTATGCTGTCTGCTAATTGCCGAAGGAACAAGGTGGAAATAATTCCCTTTGTAGTGTTATTGCCACCACGACCTTGACCTTTGCATTCTTGGAGCCTTGTGACCGTGGATTTCATTGAAACCAAACCTGAATCTGAGGGCTAGCACGCCATTTTGGGGTAGTTGATAAAATGACCAAGTAAGCTTGTGTTTTAGCCATATTACATCCTTTACCACTTCTAAAGTGGTTTCCCTCTTCCTTGGTAATGCTGCCACATTACACAGGGTTCCCTGTTGAATTGTCACGGATAGTTATAAGGATCTCATCTGTTTATTTTGGATAGTTCTCTTTAATGATCTTGGCACAATATTACATATGTGCACTTCATGCCATTCTCAAATCAATGGACAATTTGGACGGTTGAATCAATGCCTGAAAGCTACCTCGGAGGCATGACTTCTCACAAGCCAAAGCAATGGATACAATGTTACCATAATAGGAAGATCCTACTGCAGGAGCTTCAGTTGATACTTGTTACAGAAAAAGAAATGCTATTAGCAATTTCTAAAAGACTTGGTAAGGTTGGCCAAAAATGAATCAAAGCTTTTGCTTATCACAATGGGGCATAGTGGACTTCAGGAGATTTGGTATTCCTCAAATTACAGCCTTATAGGCAGCAACACTCAAATTCGAGTATTATGTACCATTCCCTATTGAAGTTAAAATCATAAAACATGTAAATAAACTCAAGTTGCCGTAAGAGGCCAAACTCCATCCTGTCTTACATCTCCTTGTTGACAATCTGATTGGAATCAACCAACAATGTGACCTATTCTTTCTCTTGTGGATTCCAGTATAGATTGCCTGATTTGCCTCAAGGCTGTCCTGCAAACCAGAGTTTTCAAAGACATGACACTCATTGTTAAACAACTCCAGATTCAATGGACCAATTTGACCAATTTGCTGCTTGGGGGATGAAGAATTTATTGTAGCCCAATTTCCCTCCGTTCATTCATCAGGACAGGGATGAACTCTCTCGGTGCTAATTTTCATGAAGTCAGGCAGCTGCAGCATCCACTACACCAGCAACAACAAGTGACAACATCAACGTCTCCTACTTTAACATGATTAGATTAACTAAAATGGTTAGCTAAGGGGTAACTGAAATGTAGGGACCTATGAATTGAATGAGAATGGCTAATAAGGTTAATAGTTTTTGTAACTGAAGCAGTTACAAGGTTCTTTAAAGCTGTTATCATAGTATCAAATATTAGTGCATTCCTCTTAGAAAATTTCCAGACTGATACAGTGTTTTGCAAATTTGGGTGGCTGTTCCAAATCTCAGCAGTATGAGCGGAGATTGATAATACTACCAGGATATCGGTCCTTTTGACTGATACAAGATGAGGCGGGCTGATATGTATCAGTGTACTGAGAAATCATAGGAGATTTAATTTTATTCACTGGGATCCTTAACTACTTTTCTTTTGCAGTTGTTCGTTGGAAACTTTTGTATTGTGCCATTGTTTTTGGTTGGAAGCTTTTGTAATTTTTCCATTGTTGGTTGGGATGAAGGCAAGGGATGTCTATACTCTCTCTCTCTCTCTCCCCTCTTCTCTTGTTTTCCTGGGAATGATAATGAAGTCTTTTTTCAATGGAATGCCTTATGTTTGGTAGCCAAAACTACCTTTAAATTTTCAGAAGCCGAAGCCGTTTTTTATTTTTTTCAAATCCAAATCCGGGATTTATGTTTTTGGGCTTTGCCCTGGGCACCTTTTTTCGCATGGATTTGTGCTTGAACGTCTTTTTCCAAATGCGTTTAGATGGATTTTCTTTTCAAAGCTTGAAGATAGCTTTATTTTTTTAAGCTGTTCAAGACACGTTAATTTTGAGTGCGCTATGCTCACTGTAATGTGTGTATGACTGACTATGTAAAGGAATCTGTTTGTCTCCAAGTTCTTGCCCAAGTGTCATCTTTCCTCTAATTACCTACTCCACTGCCCCTCCAAATTTTCTATACTCTGTCTAAAACACCATCCTTTCCTTGTGATTGAATTAAGAACTAGGCTAGTTCTTCATGATGTTTTCACTGTTGGAAAAGCTATAGACGAAAGGTGATGATAATAATCATTTTCTGGGCAGTTCTCAAGCTATGAACCATCATCAAAGTAAAGTCGCCTGTCTAGTTCATATCGGAATTTGCATGGACTTGGTCTTATTTATTTAGACCTTTGAATCTCTCATGTGATTTTATCTTTTTTCAAAGATAAAGTTATTGTTATTTTAAAATAAATTCAGTAGAAACCTCTCTTTTAGCTGCTTAAATGTTGAAAACTTTCATGTACTAGATCATTTGAAATGCTCAATGTTTTTCTTCCCTTTTTTTTTTCTTTTTTATCTTTCGACCTCATTCATAATATTGTCAAAATCATTGTTGTAATTTTACCTGTACCATTCCCCTAATATGTGGCAGTATTCTTGCTCCATGTGGTCCATTGGATGTTATGAAGTAAGCACTGCTTGAGGTCAAGGTGTAAACAGAAAGAGAGAATGAATACCTCATTTTGTCTTATTTGGTTTTTGATCTGGCTTTATTGGATTTAAGTTACATGGGATCCTCTCTGTTGTGTGTTTGTAAGTTCCCTTTGGTAACTTTTGTATGCTTAGACAGTGTCCTTAGGAGTAATGCTCATGATGTCTGGAGGAAATAAATATTATGTCCTACTTATTAAAAAGAAATATTCATCTCTTTTAACTGTTGCATACTTGCATATCATCCTTCTCTTCTCATACTGTTCCACTTTAGTCACTGTGAACTAGGTGCTTTTGGATTGATTCTCTGGTGGTATTATTAACTTGGTTCCATTAGTTCATGGTGTAGTGTTAATTTCATTCCATATATAGATAGATTTACATGAGCATACTGATTTAGTTTAATTGCAAGCAAAGGAGTCGTGTATGCATTGGTCCACTTTGATGGAATTTATGTAACCACTTGTGCATTGATAATTTTAAATCTAATAGGGTTAAATTGTATCACTAGCATGCATCAGTTTTTGTGGCATATGTTTGTATTTTAAGTGTAGCAAGATATGTGTATGAGTTCGAACTTTGAACCTTGTCACCGCACCAATTACTTTTTAATGTATCAAGATGTGAATGGAATTCTACATGGCAATTCCCTTAAGAAGTGATACCAATGCACTTGTTGTAGCCAGGCAGAGAAGCTTTGAGCTAATGTTTACTAGTATCTTTGTAATTGTACACATGCATCCCACAAACTTGTATGCACCCTTCATTCCATATTCTTGGTCTTGTACTTGTTGATAAAGCTAATATTGACATCCACGTGTTTATATATCCTTGTATATTTGTGAATTTAAGCATACTCAAATCCACACACACACACTGTTCTGTTCATGGTCAGGATTTTCATTTGTTCTTTGAGCTATTGTTGTCATTTTCCTGGTAGAATATTCATTCTCTATTAACTATTGTGAGCATCAGTAACATGTTATGGTTTCTCATTCAGTCCTTGCAAAATCGTATGTCTCTTCTTTTTGGCTGGATAGAAATGCTAACGTTTATTTAAGTTGATCTTAGTTGTTTCCAGTATGTACATACATAGGTATGCATGTTTTTGTGCCCACAAACAACCACAAATTAACACTTCTTCACCTATATGCTGTGAATAATGAACCCTTTCAAATATCACCAAAGTCATACTAACCAGCTATAGCTGGGTTTTCTCATCAAATATAATTTAGTTTCTTGTCCTTATGACTTCCTTTTTTCCCTTGTCTAGAATAAGATTCTGCATGACCGGCTTGAGTCCATTTACATAAAATTGGCCGAAAAGGATCGCAGTAGTGCTGGATTATGTTCTACTAGTATCCTTCCAGGTACAGAAACTGATGCTGGGATGCAGAGTGTGATTCGTTATCTCCGCCGCTCAAAGGAAATAGTATGGATTCCTCACTCTGTGATATTATTTTTCTTTTTCTTCTCGAGAGACCTTATCTGATGATCTATTTCAATGTGATTGTGAGCAGGCAGAGACAGAGATTTCTTTGTTAAAACAGGAAAAATTGCAATTGCAATCTCAAGTATGGTTTCTCCCCCTCTGTAGTCTGGTTTTCTTCTGGATGGGATCATCTTGTGGTCATATCACGTTGGCCACTTACACTTTTTTTAGTACTCAATACTATGGTCACTTATTCAATTTATATACTTATTTCCTTTTCTCACACAGTAAAGATGGATGATAATTTTTCCGTTAATTATTTGGTTCCTGGTTGCCCAAACACCCACAAACACAATGACTTGTCTTGGCTGAGATGTCTATGTTTTAAATTGATTCAATTTCTGAAGTTTATCTCCATTTTTCACAGCTAGAAAGAGCTCTGAAGGAAGTTGAGGCAGTGCAAGCATTGCTTACTGCAGAGCGTGCAAATTCGAGAACTTCATTGTTTTCAGAGGATGAGTTCAAATCCTTACTTCTTCAAGTATGCTTTTGCTCACTGATGGCTAACACTTATAATTGTTTTTCCTCGTATTTATCTCTTCCTTTGAGCAATTTTTTCCATGCTTTGTATGCTTATAGTTTGCTTTACTTTTTTGTATAGATAACATATGTTGTCAATATAACTGTTCTAAATGCAAATAAGAATTTTTATATTATTTCATCTTCGACCCAAATAATTGCTATTCGGAGTCTATTTGAAATATGAACTAAGT
Source organism: Nepenthes mirabilis (assembly GCA_025585075.1). NCBI lineage: Eukaryota > Viridiplantae > Streptophyta > Magnoliopsida > Caryophyllales > Nepenthaceae > Nepenthes > Nepenthes mirabilis. Next base: position 9,760 of record JAODPA010066272.1, on the reverse strand, counting down.
GTCTACTAAAATGATCTTTCAGGTCAGAGAAATGAATTTGCTTCGGGAAAGCAACATGCAACTAAGGGAAGAAAACAAGCATAATTTTGAGGAATGCCAGGTTTGCTTATGGAATACTGCCTACTACTTTCAAGGAAATCTTTTAGGGTTATCAATGACTCGTTTTGGGAATCCATCTTTAAATTTCCCGACAGTACTATATATATATATATATTTCTTTAAATTTCCTTTAGAACACCCATAGACCAGTTGTCTTTTTTTTCTTTTTGGATAAATAGAAATTGCGTGAAGTTGCCCACAAAGCTAAAGCTGAAGCTGAAAGTATTCTTAAAGAGAGAGAAACGGAGGCTGAAGCTGGTAGGAAACAAATTGAAATGGAAAGGGAAGAGAAGGCATATTTGGAAAAGAGGATTTCTGAGGTATACTTTGTTGAATTATTCACTCGTTAGTTTCTGATTATACTTATGTCATTTTTCTGGGATGTGTATCTGACTGCTAAATTTTTTAGTTGCTGGAGAGGTCCAGAAACATTGATGTGGAGGATTATGATAAAGTGAAGAGTGGCCTTCAACAAATGCAGGTTATTTTATTTTTTTGGTCGGAAAATGCTGGTTAATTTTAGTGAATATGGTGCTTTTTTAATTAATCCAGTTACTGTTTGCACCACCTACTACGGAATTTTCTCATTCTTCTTGATGCAAAGGTACTGCTTATATGCCTTTTCAGTGCATAAACTTGCAGCATTAACCCTAGCAAATGCATTAGAGAGTTATGAAGCCTCTTCAACTAAGACCAACTGTGGGCAATCTGTTATTATGAATATGCCTACCTTTACTTCTACAATGCCTTAAGACCTTCTATTAGTCATTTGGTTGTAACATCACATATCCTCTCCCTATGGGAATCAAGTTTGAAAGATCATTTTTATTTCATATGTTGTTGAAAAAACAAAGGGGAAAAATTCAGTTATATCAACTTGATTATATAGTTTTATATTTAACATTTAAAGTCTGCCTTAGATGTTTCTTGCTGCTTGGCAACATTGTCAAATCTTATCTTCTCTTTCAACAGCCAACAAAAGACGATTGGTCAATGTTCAATTACACAATAAATTGCAGTAACTTGCTGTATGCTATATTCCTTTATTCTGTTTTGTTTATCTATACTAGGTAAAAATACACAAGCATATGAGCTATGCTATATATTTTCATCCTAGGCCTACATGATAGCGAAGAGACAGATTCAGGAATTCATGCAACTGGTTCCTGAGAAGGCATAGTAGTAATGCAGGAAGATCTTGATTACTGGTTCAAGAAATTCCTTGTGTCTGAAAAATTTGCAAATGCAGTTTTTTGGATTTCCTTCGAAAATGCTTTGTTTTTATTGAAATACCTTTTCCAAAGAAGAAAATTGTGAAGATGAAAAATATGCTTTTAACATTGCTACTGTTTTACTTAGCAAAAAGGAAGAAGAGATTTCAATTCTGTTTTCCCCTTCTTCTTTTACTATTGTTACATTTCCCATTTATCTGAAAGGAAACATATATAATTAACCTACATCATAGAAGTGCTGCTTTTTATGTTGTCAACTTGATTATGTGGTTTTATATTTGACACTTAAAGTGTTCCTTCAGTGTGTCTTACTGCTTCGTGACACAGTGAAAGCTTTCTTCTCTTGTTCAATGCCACCCTGCCCCCTCCCCCCCCCCCCCCCCCAAAAAAAAAAAACCAAAAAATAAAAAAATTAAAAACCTTCAGTCAAGTTGAATGGCTAAATGAATAGTTTTTAATTGTTGTAGTTTATATTTCCTTCTTGTGTTTTGTCTTTTTATGTATAAAAAGGGCAGCCTATTGCAGAAAGATCTCATATCTGGAGTTCTGGGGGTTCATAGATGTAGGCAACCTTACCTCTACATTGAACGTGACTTTTTCTGTGCTGAGCTTAAGATTCTGGGTCCATATGTTGCAATCTTACCGTTGTGCTATATTGTGTGTGTATATTTGTTAAAAATATGCATATATATAACTCCGCTACTTATTTTTCACCCTAGGCCAACATGATAGAGAAGGATACACAGATTGAGGAAATAAGGAAACTTGTTTTTGAGAAGGAAGAGATAATAGCAAAGCTGCAACAAGACCTTGCAGCCACCAGATCAGAACTAACTGAAAGGGAGAACCTGTTTTTGCAAGTCGAGGTAAGTCATGTTCATTACCTTGTCTCACCTTTTTGGATCAGAATGGGAATTCACCATTTTCCTTTCATAATCATATGGTTTGACTTATAGGCTCATTTGAAGTCGGATTTGGAGAAGCAAAAGAAGATTGTGGCTCAGCAAAAGGTTAGGGGCAAATATTGTTGGTTAATAATTTTAATTGATTCGGTTTCTTGAGCATAAAAGCTTACAATTGGTAACAAAATGATTGCTACCTAGCCATATTTTGAGTATTTGATTTGGTTCCACCCCCAATTTTTTTAAACGTGAAGAGGAGAATTGAAGCTTTAGCAAAGGAGAAGGAATCACTGTTGAAAGAGTTGGAGGAGATGAGCAAGGAAAATCAAGCTCTTTCTAAGCAACTGGAGGATTTGCGACAAGGTATTTACCTTATTTTTCATGTTAAACATTTTCTGATATTCTTGTCTGTTATTTAATTCTCAAAATTGTTACAGTGAGAAAATCAATAGGAGATGTTGCCAGTGAACAGGCCCTCAGAGAAAAAGAAAAGGAGAAGGAGGCAAGGATGCAGGTATATAGCCTCAAACTTAAAACAGCTTCACATGCTTTTACAGCAGTTGAGACTTGAGACTGTTACAATTGTATGAATTCTAGATTTTGGAGAAAACATTGGAGAGACAGAGAGAGGAATACAGGAAGGAGAAAGAAAAGCGGCAAAACATTGAGAAAGCAATTATGACTAAAGTTGCAAATGTTGATCAGGTCAGCTATGGGTTCATTGTCGATCAAAGAATTCTTGTGAAAGCTGCTGATTGTTCTTGAACTTACTTCTTCTTGAGCTTGCAGAATAAGCTAACGAAAGTGAAAATAAAAAAGAGACTGTCATTGCCTTTAGTGATAAAAAGAGGAATATGACTGTCTCTGAAAAAAATTCTAAATTAGATATATTTACTACTGTTTTAAATTTAATCATTTGCTATAATTTATATGATATATCAAACTGTCTATACTGATCATATATATCAATTNTTTTTTTAACCTTTCCCTCAATGGTCAAATTCTATTTATCATATCATCAAATGACATTTTTTAAATATATTTTTTAAAAATATATTTTTGGGTGTGAAGAGAATGTAAATTGGAGCTGAGATAAGTGATAGCGGTAATTGCAAAGAAAGTGGCGTGCGTTGAATAGAAGAAGAGAACAAGGAGAATGCAAAGAGAAGGTGCGAGTGGGAGGAGAAAACGAGATGAGAAAGAAAAAATTTGATGTCATAAATGATGGACAGATGCTGAAATTGAGTGTTCAAATTGAGCCACTCAATTCAAACTCTAAATTTTTGATAGCCTAAATATTTGATATCATTGAATTGAGGAGAAAACAGATGGATGAAAATATTTAGCCAAAGACTATTTTGGTGAAATCATTCAGCATTCTTGCACTCATCACTTCTCCTAAGCTCGGGGGCTCAAAAACCTAGATGCATGCGCCTTTTTTTGTGGCTCAAGGTGCACACCTTAAGTGCTCTTAGACTCTTTTTCATAAAAAAATTAATTATTATTTTTTAAATTAGCTGTTATATTTGATTATTACTTTTATATTAATTTGGTATTAGTGAAATGAGGATTGATAAAAGTAATTAGTGGACGATTAAAGGAATGGATAGAGACTGACGAGGATAATGAAATTGTGTTTGAGGATTATGCTCAGTCAAATGATTTTGTGGCTAAAATCCTTATAGTAAATAACATTACACAGCGCACTAAATTAAGAAATTATATAAAACCTTGAACGATAAGTGTCTTTGGAGTTACTCTATTTGAGGCTTATAAATGATAAAGATTCACTTAGAGGGACATATAAAAATAAAGTCGCTATTCAAGTGTATAAGCTAAGGAATGAGAAGATGAATTTTTATGTGTGATGATAAATATTAGTCTTTGTTATGTGTATTTTATAGTATTTCAAATTTGTTTATGAATTTTATTGCACTTGTTTGTATGTAATGAGTTATACTTATTAATTGTCATATAATGAATGCTCCACTCCCATTAGGTCTATGCTTTGTGCTTGGGCTCCAGGGGCCTTTTGCACTTTAATATGTGCCTTGCACCATTCTCATCATTGTCTAGAATATTATTATTGTACTGTAGTGGGGTTTTAGACCCTCTCGTGAACCAAGTGTCACATTTATTATGGAAAAAAACATGGGCATCTGCTGCTTTTTGGTCCATCCGTGTTGGTAAATGGCTTCTTCTTGTATTGACTCCAGGAAAGGAAGAAATTTGAAGATGAGCAAGAAAGGCATAAGGAGGCTTTGAGGAAGATTTCAATTGAGCTTGAGAAGCTTAAGCATGCAAGAGACAACTTACCAGAGGTACAATGCCCGTTACTTTATTTTGGGGGTTATTAGCATGGATATCTACATCCCTGTCCATGAGTTTTCTTTGCATGTTTGTTGAATTTGAAGGCCATTTTATTGCACTTGTTTGGTTCTGTGTAACACTTCATTGCTTTTCCCCTTTGTGGTTGAAAAACTACAATCTCATCTTTTATTGAATATTTGTTCGAAATGTGACTCTTTTTTAGTGAATGACACAGTTGATTTTTTTTTTTTCACATTTAAAATTACAGTTGGCCCCTCAACCACCTTTTTTCCTTTTACTCCAAATGATCAACATTTCTTGCATGACTTGTCCCTAGTTTTATTGGTAAGGAAAGTCATCCATGACCCATGCCATCCAGGTGTTCTTTTTGGATGACTTGAATCCCCACCCTCGTTATTATTGTCTACAAAGATATTTAATGCGTGTTGAAGGAATCCCCCTTATTGCTTTCTCTCTCTCTCTCTCTCTCTCTCTCTTACAAATCAGTTGATTGTTTTCAATTTCTAAGCATTTTAATGTTTATTTGTTATTACCTGCTGACCAGGGTACCTCAGTGATTCAGCTTCTGTCTGGCAATCTCTTGGATGATCTTGCTTCATCGTATGTACACGCTGTTGAAAAATTTGAAAACTCTGCTCGTCTTGTCTTAATTGAATTGGGAGCCTCTGTTCCTACTGGCACTTCTTCAGTTACGGACACTGGTGCAGTTGCTGGCACAGGTGGTCCTACTTGCATTGACTTGTTATGTTTCAATATTTTCTTACAATTTCAGATGTGCTCTCCCAACGTGCACATTAAGAAAGAAAATAGAAGGAAAAGAGGCCAAAAGGAAATTAAAAAATAAACAAATAAATCATCACCAATTGGGGCTACAATTAAAACACATAATCCTCCGTGGTTTTAACTGTGTGGCTGAAATAGTGGTTAATGTTGACAGGTCTAGTGCTTCCTTCCCAATCCTCGGCAGCAACATCCTTAGTAGCTCCTCCGGTTTTTCCTGCTGCAAAAAGTACAGAAGAAAGGGAAAAGAGTGCCTCTTTGCTAAAGAACATATTTGAAACCCGAAAAGTTGGGAGGAAATTGGTGCGCCCTCGTCTTGTTAAATCAGAAGAGACGCAGGGAAATTCTGAGGCATCTGAGATGGAGGGAAGGAAGCTTGCTTCAACTCATGAAGTGGAAAGCCAATCCACTGACCCTGGTGTTCAAAAGCGCCTTGCTACTTCATCTGCTTCAGAGCTTCATGATGAATTACTCCTACAAGCTGAGACTAGCTCAGATGCGGCAGCACCTCCACTAAAGAAATTGAAAGGCTCAGAATCTTCACAAGAGGATGCTCAAGGCCCATCTGATCCTCCAGAAAGCATTGTAGTGTCACCTGCAGTGGAAGTGCCATTTGATGCAGCTGGTGACTTGTCTCAAGATATGCACGAGGAAGCTCCCGCCAATGCCGAAGAGGATGATGCTGAAACCAGTCGAGAACCGGAGGAGGAGGCCCACGGAGTTGAGCAGTTGCATGGCACGGATCAGTTGACTTTGTCCAATGATACTAATATTCTCGAAGAGGAAGATGTGGATGTTAATGAAGTGTGCAAGTCTCAGTCTGAACGGGAACATCAGCCAACCAAGGATATTGATGAAAGAGAAGAGGGAGAATTGTTGTCAGACTATTCCGGTGCTGGAGGCGAGAAGGTCAACATGATGGGAAGCCAAGATGCAATGGAAAGTCAGCCTGAGGCTACCATTACATACTCTGAGCTTTCCCCAGCCAGGCATGCTGAGGAGCCTTCGGCTGTTGATGAGGATGCCAATGAGACTACCCTTGAAGACTTGAATCCTGAGAAGAACGAGGAAGAAAAAGTTTTGGGCGATGTTGCGGAAGATTTTGAGAGATTTAATGAGGGTAATGATCAGATCATAGGGGAAGGGGAGGCTGATCTGACGGCTGAAGCAACTTCAGTTGCTGTTGAAAGTACTATCACTCCTGCTACTACTGAAGGTGATGCTACAACAGGAGTGGTAGCTCCGGAAACTAATCTGGCTAAAGAAGGCAGTTCTGGTGGTAGTGTAGCGGCTGGTGCAGAGGAGGGGAAGGAGGTGTCACCTGCTGCGGCCAGCTCGACGACGATAAACTTGAACGAGAGAGCTAGACAGAGGGCAATGCTGCGACTCAGGGAGTTGTCTCCTTCAGTTGGTAGAGGTCGGGGAAGACTGGCAACTCGTGGCCGAGGTGTGCGTGGGGGCCGCAGTGGGCGAAGGCAAACATCAGGTGATCAGAGTTAGTTAAACCATGTGGCCTACTCACCAGGTAGAACGTTTTCTTGGGCTTTGTGAGATGTGTTGGGGTTAGGGGAGACTCTTTTCTGGGTTGATAGTTGACTGACATCTTTTGAAAGAGGTCTTTGGATAAAATGTACACCGTACCATGCAAACACAGTATATTATGGAAGAGGAAGAGGTTATGATAGGGGTTTCTTACTAACGAATTTCAACCTATCGGATGAAATTTACATTGCCTTCTCCTCATACCTATCTATATCTTACAGGAGATGGCTTGGAAATGAGATGAATGGAGTTGCATTAGCGATCCAAAATGATGCAATGAGTGTTATTCTTCACACGACACACCATCTACTAGGTTGAGGGCTATAGAGAGAGGGCAGGAGAGTAATGAGGTTACCTCAAATGCTATAGGAATTGTATATTTGTTGAGACACCGATAGTGAGTCCTGAATTACGGTGACGCCATCTCCGAAAGAGGGTGCTCTAAGGCACTCCTGCGACCGAAGAATGACTTCTTCAATAGAGCATTTGTTGGGCCGGTTCTGTTGCATCATTGTAACGGTACGACTGCATCCTCAGCGTGCAATTTCAATTTTCCAGATTTGCCTTCACTAAAGCTTCTCTTCCATATATAGAATAACCACCCTGTTACAATGGAATGCTCGCATAGATTTAGGAAGACTTCTCTCTCTCTCTGCATAAACGTGTATTTAAGTTTTTCACTATGAAATCCTCCAATGGTGACTTTTTATCCCATCCTTCTTTCTTCCGGGGAGTCCAGGAAAGTTACAAGCTATAATAAAAATATGCTATAAATGAATAGGCATCATAATAAAGATTAATAACTGAAGAATTAGAATACAGTGAGATTGCAGCACGAGAGATTTGCAGAGAACGAGTGTGTGGGAAATGGGGGTTGGTTGGGAGGAAAGATTGGTGTATTTATAGGAGGTGTTACGAAAAAAAAAAAACGATAATTTGCTGGCCTATGGAATCGGTGCCGTGTTGTGCCACTGGCCATTCCCTTGGGCAAACTGTGCAACTTTTTATGCACCAGGTAAGTTAACTTATTGTTGGGATCCTCTGTCTTTGTTTGAATTACTGAATAGGATGTTAAATGTGTATGGACTCACATAGGAGTTATTTATAACCTAATAAATTTTTCCTCACGACCGTGTGGGGCCAATTATCATCCTGGTGATAATTCTCCTCGGTCCTGACCTAATAACTCTGAGTCAGTAATATTCTGCACTCAATGATATTTCACATTGATGTGTTTCAATATGGAATGAAATGAGTTTTTGCAAAGGTAAATTGTGATTTGATTATCATAAAGCAGTACATATCGCTCCTACTTGAAATCGGGTTTTCGAATAAATTTCTTTATCTATAACATCTCCTTACTTGCCTTCGTCATAATGATAAATTCCGTTTTGGTGGTCGAGAGAGTAACACACTTCTACAATTTTGATTACCAAGCAATAGCTCCTATTGCAAACATGACTAAATATTCCGATATGGACTTCCAAGAATCGAAATTGTTTGCTATATCTATATCAGTATATTCAACTAGAAGTGGCTTGTCGCTTTCGAAATATAAGCACACCTTGAATGTTCCTCAACAATACCTCAATATCTATTTCACTGCAACTAATAGTCTTTACTCTGATTTGATAGAAAATGGCAAAGCATTTTAACAGTATGAGTAATATTTGATCTCGTATACCCCATAGCATATATCAAATTTCCCACGTCAAAAAGCAGAGTACGCTTCTCATACTTATCTTTTCATCATCCGTAGAAAGGTATTGCTGATTACTCAATTAAAAATGATTGGCTAACGGAGTGCTTATTGGTTTCGACTTCTTCATGTTGAAATATTAAAACACCTTCTTTACATAACTCTCCCAGGACATCTACAATTTCCTTATTTTGCGGTTGTGAAATATTTTTATACCCATAATTTGCTTCGTTGGCCCCAAATCTTTCATGGTAAAAGATTGTCTAAGCTATTGCCTCAATTCATTGATCCGGGAGGTATTTTGCCCAACAATGAGTATATCATCCACATAGAGTAGGAGAATAACAAAATCATTTTCGAAAAACCTTTGAACAAATACACAATGTTTCAAAATATTCTTCTAGTAACTTTGATCCATCATAACAGATTGGAACTTCTTATATTACTATCTCAAAACTTGCTTCAATTAGTATAGGATTTTCTTTAAATGACATATTAAATGTTCCTTTCTTTAATTTTAGAATCCTTCTGACTGTTTCATGTAAATTTCCTCAATGAAACCATAAAGAAAAGCCATCCGCACATTCAATTGTTCTACTTTCAAATTAAGAACCGCAACCAATCTAAGTATCACCCGGATTGAAGATATCTTCACAATTGGGGTAAAAATCTCATCAAAATTAATACCCTTCTATTGATTGAAACTTTTCACAACTAGCCTCATATTATATTTTAGCTGTGGGTTGTTCTCATTAACACTTAAGCGGAAGACCTACTTATTCTTCAAAGCATGTTTGCCCATTACAAACAGATATCGGTATCAAGGACTCAAGATCCATATTGCAAACCCGGCTGTTATCATTGTTAGAAATGGCATTCGCCTCTTTGTTGATATCTTTAATTATCTCATCCCCAACAAACGCTACATCTCTCGATCTAACAAGCTTCTTTTTTATCAGATCGTAAAATTGATATCCCAACTCGTCTTGTCACGGCCCGGGACCACAATATACGCAGGTCAAAAATAAAATCAATAATAAGATTTCCATCAACCACAATAGCCCATCCCGAGTATGACAATCATACACATGCAGGACCCAATATAAATAAAATCTGCACAAGATCTCATCGGATATGAATCCGGACAAATAATATATGACCTGCTGACCATAATC
>JAODPA010066271.1:17219-34200 GCA_025585075.1 Nepenthes mirabilis | reverse complement strand
CTACATTAATTAATTATTATAGATGAATTATTACTATATAAAAATTAAACAAATTTAAAATTACTCGACTAAAAGTCAAATCTTGGCTCATCTCACTAGATCTCTTATGCTCAATCGAGATTTTTTTCTCTATAAAAGACAGATTTAAGGCTTCTAATTTCTAAAATAGTTGTGTTATGGTTCATTTTCGGTTATTTTTTTGGAAAAGGTTTGTATATTGAAGTACCAGAAATGGCGATAAAGCATTTTTAAATATAATTGGAGGGTTATCATCGTATATTCGTACTGTATAAACATACTCTATATTTTAGTATTGTGCATAATGACGGTGTGTTCGTGTTACGGGCCTAATTTCTCAGTGCCCAATAGTACAGCCAGTGGAGGCCCAGCCAGAGGAAGATGAGGCCACTGATACAGCAGTTACAACCACAGCTTCACTTCGCCCAGCAGAACCCCGTCGCAGCTCCCGTCAAATCCGACTTTTCTCCAAATTTAGGGATTTTTATTAATTTTGCACTGTCGTTGTTAATGCACACACCCACATGTGGAATTCTGTTTTCTGTTTCTGTGCCATGTGCTTCTGTTATTCACATTTTCTGTTGATTACGTGTGATTCTGAATCCCTTAAATGGGCCTAGTGGTAATACAGAAGGTAAGAAGGATTATTCTCCTCTCCTGTCTTCAACTTCTTCCCTCTCAGTCTGATTTTCTTCCTCCCTCGCCCGAACTCCTTCTCTGTTCTGCTGTTTTCTCTGTGTTCAGTAAAACCACCGAGGTGATACTTCAACACCTCGGTCCCTTAAACCTCGGTTCCATACCTCGGCGTTCCTGTAGCAACTCACCTCGGTGTAAAACAGTGATCCACACGCATCACCTCACCTTGGCGCTCCTGAAGCAGCACACCTCGGTGCATAACAGAGATCAACACGTATCATTTGGTACTTTTATTGAGACATGGCTGAGGGAGTTACCACACGATCGAAAGCTCTGGAAGATACGGTCACGCTGCTGGCAAAAGAATTGAAGGAGGTAATGGCCACCGTGCAACAGCATTCAGAAGGAATGGAGCAAATGCAGCAAACCATATTGGAACTTCTCCAACGGATGAACCCACCTTCCTGACTTCACCACTACTACCTACAACAACCACCCAGTCGTCCCCAACTATTCCTCCTCCGCAAATGCCTTATCCAGTCCTTCCTCCACTGTTACCGACACCTACAGAGACTCTGAACCATCACCACCTCTGTTTACCCAAGTTGGAAATTCCCTTCTTCACGGGAGAGAATGTGACGGGTTGGTTGTTCCAGATTGACAGGTTTTTCCTCTATCACCACATCCCAATCGAACAAAAGCTCACCATTGCTTTTTTTTTATATGTCCGGCGCAGCCTTGCAATGGTATCAATAGATGCATGCTACACGTCAATTGGTGACGTGGGAAGACTTCTCTCGCACTTTGGAGCTCAGGTTTGGGCCTTCATCTTATGTTAATCACGAGGCCGCCTTGTATAAATTGCGACAATCATCTACTCTGCTCGCATATATGAATGACTTTGAAACTCTTTCAACCAGAACCTCTAGACTCACCCCAACCAACTTGCTTAATTGTTTCATCTCGGGCTTACGCGACGATATAAGGAGGGAATTGTTCCTGTTGAAACCGGACACTCTAGCTGAAGCAATTGGCATGGCTAAATTGGTAGAGGAAAAATTCGATTCGAGTAAACACAGTTTTCCCAGGCCACCGCTCCACAAACCTTCCCCTTCCTCCTCCAATACCCTTCCTAGACTTCCTCCACCACATGCACCTCCTTCTAAATTACCTATCAAGAGGTTAACCCCCGTGGAAATGGCATCCCGACGAGAACGAGGGCTTTGTTACAACTGTGATGAACGTTTCGTGCCTAGACACCGCTGTAAGCCTCCTCAATTCCTATGTATGTTGGTTGATGATGAGGGCGTTCCTGTGTACGACCACCCACCTTCTGAGGAAACCGCACCAGATCAGGAAGTTGAATACCAGAAGGCATCTAGCATTATCCGCCTGCTCAGGATGCCGCCCCAACTATTTCCTTCCATGCATTAGGGGGCCACGCGGCACCCACAGCTCTAAGGCTACAAGGGACTCTCAATGGGCATTCTGTGGTAATATTGGTGGACAGTGGCTCCACCCATAACTTCCTACAGACCCGCTTAGCTCGATATTTGGGTCTTACAATCGAGCCCTTGCACCATTTCAGCGTCACGGTAGGCAATGGCGACTCGCTGCAGTGCGAAGGGTTGAGTACCAATGTCGCCCTTACAATGGGAGATCACAAGTTTCCAGTAGATTTATATCTGCTGCCCATATATGGAGCTGATGTGGTGTTGGGCGTTCAATGGCTTGCTTCCATTGGCCCCGTAATGTTTGACTATAAGGCCTTGTGGATGAGTTTCGATCACAAGGGTTCACGGCCGACCTTACATGGCATGCTGAGAGCTGGAATTGCTACTATGACCCTTCACCAATTACGGCCCAGTGACCTTACCAACTCTACGGTCACTTATTTTCAAATGACAGTGGCCTCTGTTCCAGATAACGCAGCAACAGAAAGCAAAAATGCGCTCTGGACTACCAGCCAATTTCCACAACTTACTGATTCATCATTGGCAGAGGCACTTTGCAGTCTTCTACAGTCCTTCGCTGATGTTTTTACCGTCCCCCATGGACTACCCCCGCAGCGAGTAACGGACCACCGCATTCCCCTAAAACCTAAAGCACTTCCGGTAAATGTTAAACCTTACTGGTATCCTCATTTTCAGAAAGAGGAAATGGACAGACTGATCAGAGACATGCTAGAGGAAGGCATAATTCGACCTAGCCACAACCCCTTCTCATCTCCGGTCCTCTTAGTCAAGAAAAAAGATGGCAGTTGGCGATTTTGTATAGACTACCGTGCTCTAAATGCAATCACGGTCAGGGACCGATTTCCCATCCCAACGGTAGATGAGCTGCTTGATGAACTACATGGCACCAAGGTATTCTCCAAAATGGATCTGAGGGCGGGCTACCATCAGCTAAGGGTCCACGAGGAGGACGTGCATAAAACAACCTTCCGGACTCACGATGGGCACTATGAATTTTTGGTTGTGCCCTTTGGGTTAACCAACGCCCCCTCTTCCTTCCAACCCGAGATGAATACCATTTTCAGGTCTGTCCTCCAGAAGTTCGTGCTTGTTTTCTTTGACGATATCTTGGTGTATAGTTCTTCCTGGGAGCATCACCTCCAACACCTTACCATTGTGTTGCAACTTCTCGGACAATTCTTTTTATGCCAAACAGTCCAAATGCGAATTTGGACGATTTTCCATTGGCTATCTAGGACATATAGTATCTGCACAAGGGGTATCTGTGGATCTAGACAAAATCGAAGCTGTCCAGTCCTGGCCAACACCCATGAATGTGAAGCAGCTTCGAGGATTCCTGGGGCTCGCGGGATACTATCGACGGTTTGTGGCCCAATATACTAGGATCACGGCACCTCTCACTCAGCTGTTGCGTAAAAATGCATTCATTTGGAGCCTAGAGGCTGCTACAGCCTTTACTACTCTCAAACACGCCCTCACTACCACCCCAGTTTTAGCATTGCCTGATTTCACCAAGCCCTTTGTGGTCAATACGGATGCTTCGGGAAATGGCGTGGGTGCCGTGCTGGTGCAAGATGGGCGACCAGTAGCTTACTTCAGTAGGCAAATCAGTCCAAAATTGCAAACATCATCCACTTACGTCTGAGAATTGTATGCAATTACGGAGGCCGTCAAGAAGTGGAGCCAATACCTTCTGGGTGCAAAATTTGTGATACACACTGATCACCAACCACTCAAAACTCTTATGACTCAGACAGTTCACACCCCTGAACAACAACGCTGGATCACCAAATTAATTGGTTATGATTTTGAGATTGTATATCATCCGGGGTGAGAAAACGGCCCTGCTGATGCCTTGTCCAGGATGACCGAGGGCTCTTGTTATTCTATCTACTCTATTTCCAGGCCGGTGGTTGCCTTATTGAGCGCACTGCGACAATATTACACTCGACACCCCGCTTCTGTAGAATTCGTCACTGCCCGGAAGAACCGTCCTGCAGATTTTGAACACTATGTCTTACGGGACGGATTGGTACTCTACAAGAATCGTATATTCGTCCCTACAGACTCAGCTCTACAAGAGCTGATACTACAAGAATACCACAGCTCCCAATTGGGAGGACACGATGGATTTCACAGAACTCTAGCTTGGGTAGCTACAAATTTTTACTGGCCACGCATGCGGGAGGACATCCGCCAGTTTGTCGCACAGTGTGCAGTTTGTCAACAGGTCAAGCCTTCCAATACGGCACCACAAGGCCTACTGCAACCCTTACCCATTCCAGGGAAGATTTGGGAATCCATCTCTATGGATTTCATCACACATCTTCCTCCCTTTACTGGAAGGACTACCGTCTTGGTTGTGGTCGATCGGCTATCCAAATATGCACATTTTTCTTCCTTAGCCAGTAAATTCACAGCCACAGAATTGGCCACCATTTTTATTAAGGACGTTTGTCGCCTCCATGGATTCCTTGTCAACATTATCTCAAACTGGGACCTTATCTTCATAAGTAATTTTTGGCGAGAATTGTTTAGGGCCCAGTGAACAGTCCTCTCTACCAGTAGCGCCTACCACCCCCAAACAGACGGACAAACCGAAGTCGTTAATCGTTGTCTGGAGGATTACTTGCGCTGTTTTGCTGCTGATCAACCTGCTACCTAGGATAAATTTTTACCGTGGGCTGAATGGCATTATAATACCTCCTGGCACTCTGCCATCAAGATGACACCATTCGAATTAGTTTATGGTAGAGCACCCCCTGCACTACTTGACTACATGCTCGGCGGTTCCACCATCGCATCTGTGGATGAATTGTTGTTTGAACGTTCCAACATTATGGACAACCTCAGAACTAACCTACAGCGGGCTCAACTGCGCATGAAGCATCAAGCGGACGCGCACCGCACGGACCGAGAATTCCAGGTGGATGATTGGGTCTACGTCAAACTACAACCATACTGCTAACTCACCGTTGCTAATCGTCGTTCCCATAAGCTGGCTAAACGATATTACGGGCCTTTTCGCGTTCGTGAGCGCATTGGTCCAGTGGCTTACCGCCTACAATTACCTGAGTACTCAAAAATCCATAACGTTTTCCACGTTTCCTTGCTCAAGCAGTGCCACGGTGACACAAATGCCCACTGTGTGGCCCTGCTTGCAAACAGTTTAGGGTCCAAACCATTGATCACTCCCGCCAAACTACTCGGTTTCCGTAAAATCCTACATCTTGGCAAGCTGGTTCCACAACTTCTTGTTCAATGGACAGGCCAGTCCCCGGAGGAGGCAACCTGGGAATCAATTACTGGGTTTAATCAAGAATTTTCAGATTTCAACATTGAGGATAAGGTTATTTTTTATGGGGACGGTAATGTTACGGGCCTAAGTTCTCAGTGCCCAATAGCACAGCCAGTGGAGGCACAGCCAGAGGAAGATGAGGCCACTGATACAGCAGTTACAAACGCAGCTTCACTTCGCCCAGCAGAACCCCATCGCAACTCCCGCCAAATCCGACTTCCCTCCAAATTTAGGAATTTTTATTAATTTTGCACTGCCGTTGTTAACGCACACACCCACATGTGGAAGTATGTTTTCTCATTCTGTTTCTGTACCATGTGCTTCCATTATTTATATTTTCTGTTGATTCCGTGTGATTCTGAGTCCCTTAAATGGGCCTATTGGTAATACAGAAGGTAAGAATGATTATTCTCCTCTCCTGTCTTCAACTTCTTCCCTCTCAGTTTGATTTTCTTCCTCCCTCACCCGAACTCCTTCTCTGTTCTGCTATTTTCTCTGTGTTCAGTAAAACCACCGAGGTGATACTTCAACACCTCGGTCTCTTAAACCTCGGTTCCACACCTCGGCGTTCCTGTAGCAACTCACCTCGGTGTAGAACAGCAATCCACACACATCACCTCACCTTGGCGCTCCTGAAGCAGCACACCTCGGTGCATAACAGAGATCAACACGTATCAGTTCGCATTGGTGGGGTTCCACTAGAATCGGACCATTTTATGTACAAAAGAAGACAAAATGTGTTCTGTTAATAGGATTCATCACAAGTTTATTTTAAGAGTCATGTAATGAGTGATTATTCAATATTATCTAAAAATTCTTTTTTCTTGGTAAATAATCATCAATTCATTAACAAAAATATATACACCAATTTCCTTGTATTACAAATGCAGCGTGGAATCGAGAACCTTGATATGATATAAGAAACCAAAAATAAAGACGAAAAGAATCTTCTCCTTAAAAATTCAATACAAATTGGGTAACTACTTCCCTAAAAGACGAACTAGACCACTCCCTTTGAATCTCGATTCTAGTTTGCACTCATTTGACAATTAAGAAGTCTCAAATCAATTGAATAATCAACTATATACCATTTACGTTATCCCTTTTTAAAATATTATCTATTATAGCCTTTTTAAATAAGATAGACAGTAGTTATAAATGTCAATTTAAATATCTAATTATTGTCTTACTCTTCATTTCATTTAAATGTGGCTCAATTAATTATCCCATTTGTAAAAAGCTTAGGGCCAGGAATATTTGATTATATTGACAATAGCGTTCCAGATATCTTTTGTAATATTGCATTTGAAAAAAGCTTAATTTATATTGATTTATGTTATATGTCAAAAATATTATATTATCTGGCATTATATATTGATCAACAAATTTCATATAACCGTTATGTATTTTAATAATTTATTTGTTTTAACATATAATATGCTAAATAACAGTTAATTTATAAAGTTATATGAAACTTGTGGGCAATTACCATGCCGTGGCAAAGTCCAATTGATCGATTTCTTGATGTTGCGGTGTCCAGTTCACCGCCGAAATAAATATTCGCTCGCATCGGAATTTGGCTTCGAATGCGGTTGAAGTATTGTATTTCTACCGCCTTCTATGATCTTACTCCATCTCTCTCTTCTATCGATTTTCATGGGCTCGTTGTCTTTCGAAAGGTTAGCAAGTGAAATGTTGTCAAGTTTTGCTTTTCTGATTCGATTTCAGGAGTGTGAAATACCTAATTATTTTCCCTTATTTTGCACACTTGTTCACTTTCTGCGTCATTTCCATTTCTCTGGATAATCAATTGTAGTAATCCCTGATTTACTCTGCTTCTTTTCTTGAAGAATGAGGTAAAATTCAATTGGCATTTGAAGCCCTAGATCCTCGATTCTTCTTCGATTCGGGTTGACCTTGAGACTGATACCGCGTTTCGTTGAATTCGGGTATCTTGGAGCTTCGAATCGAATTCTAAGGCTTCGGCTGGTCGAAAGGTTTTTGGATTTACAACAGGTGTATTTCTAAATCATGGATAGTAACAAGGACGAGGCGTTGAAATGCATCAGTATCGCTAAAGAAGCGATTGCATCTGGTAATAAAGAGCGCGCATTGAAATTCATAAAATTTGCCGAGCGATTGAATCATAATTTGTCAGTGGATGATCTCCTCACGGCATGCGAGAATCTAGATTCAGCAGCTCGTGATCCTTCTGAGAATGGGAACCACGTTGGTATAAACCGAGCTGGTCCTGCAGCGGCCAAAGTTGCGGAGTGTGCAAACCCGGCGACAAATTATACTGAAGAACATGTTCATTTGATTAGGAAAATTAACAAGCACCAGGATTATTATGCAATTCTTGGTGTTGAGAAGACGTGTTCAGTGGAGGAGATTAGGAAGTCTTATAGAAAACTCTCCTTGAAAGTTCACCCTGATAAGAACAAAGCTCCTGGGGCGGAGGATGCCTTTAAGAAAGTGTGCAAGGCATTCAAGTGCTTGAGCGAGGAGGATTCGAGAAGGCAGTATGATCAGACTGGTCTTGTGGATGAATTCGAGTACAAACAGCAGCACAATGTGAGGCATAGGAGTAGGGCTGCAAATGATTTATATGATGATGAGTTCAATCCTGATGAGATATTTAGGGCTTTCTTCGGTCAGGGGAACATGTTTCAGTCTTCTCGTGTCTTTAGGAGTAGAGGGATGGGCACTCAAAACAGAGCAGAATTTAATGGAAGCGGCCCTAGTCTCATGGTTCTTCTCCAGCTATTACCATTCCTGGCGATCATTTTGCTTTCGTATTTGCCATCCTCGGAGCCTGAATATTCTCTGCAGAAGAACTACTCGTATAAAATTCCCAGGGCTACAGAAAGATATGGAGTGGAGTTCTATGTCAAATCAGCAGATTTTGATCGAAGTCATCCAGTTGGAAGTGCTGCTCGAGCAAACATTGAAGAGGATGTGATTCAGGATTACAAAAACTTGCTTGGGCGGTACTGTCACATCGAACTTCAGCGGCAACAATGGAGTAGAAGTATGCCAACACCTCATTGTGACAAGCTGCAAAGTTTTCGGATTGCATGAGGGTTAGGTGAAGACGCATATAAACTTTTTCGTCATATCTCCTTCTTCCTTGGTGTTTTTGTGTGTTGTATAGTAATTAATCTAACTGCAAATGGTTTTCTTCTTTTCCAAACAATTCTTTATGTGCATTCGGCAGGTAGTGTGTTCTCAGTAAATTGCTTTTCACTTAAAAATTCTGTTTGGATTACCCATCTATGCACAGCCTGTAGCTGATCTTTCTTTTCTCTGGAATATTTCATTCAATACAATGCCTTCTGAAAGATTGCTCAAGCTTCATGAATTTCGGTGTTGGCTTGCTTTATCGGGATTTCTCTAATTAGACATTCTTACTGTTTTCTGAACAAATATACATTTTATGCACACAAGCGTGTCAATTGCTTCTATTGTAAAAAATAAATAGTAAAAATGACGGCTTAATTTTACAGCCCCAGGCAAGGAGCCAAATTGCCATCTCACTCTTTATTTTAACTGTTTTCAATGTATCCTATATCGGTCAAGAACACAGCATGCCTTAAAGGGCATTTTTACATATGTATGCATTGTTACATGGCACACATACGTATGCTAAATTTTTCTTGCTAACCTGAAAGTTGAGGACCATTTTGTATGCCAAATAGTCAATGGTAGCAAACTAGCAATTCACCTCTTATTATGTGCTATGCTTCAAATAATTTTACAGTAATTTTAAGTTCCTTGGTATCTGGACACTCCTAAAATTAACATTCTCATCAGAAAACAGTAAGAATGTCCAATTAGAGAAATCCCGATAAAGCAAGGCAACACCGAAATTTTTGAATTTCTCATCTCCACTTCTTTTTGTTTCAAGTTGTTTGTGGGAGCTAAGAAAAAATATAAAATTTTGGCATATTGTTAGGTAATTGGTGCAGATAGGATGGATTGACAATATGCATTTTTTGAGAAAACCTGCTGAACAAAAAGGCAACACTGAAATTCAGATGTTGCTTTAATGTTTAACGTGTAATATCTTTTAGCTGAATATACATTTACAGAAATTCAGGAACACAAGCAAAAGTCCATCAACCTTGGTAGGTACAGTGGATCGATATACCTCTGTGGTTTCAACGATTTATGTTTGCATATATGGAAGTTCAGGTGTGTGTTTTAAAGGGGGAAGAGATGAAGAGATGATGATTCAATATTTTAAGAGAGGACAAAATACATGATGGAAGAAAGAACAAGATCAGGAACTGCTTCATTTTGCTTAACTCTTAATTCAATGTGTGGTCTAGGATTGAGAAGGCAGGTTCTGGACAGAGAGTTCGATGGATAATAGATGACAACTATGTAATGTGGCAAGGGAGAAGACAGCCTTGAGACCTCTAAGTGCATTAGGTTACAATTCTTGCTTTGTGGGCGTGGGTTTATGCTGGACAGACAGGGGTTTCCAAGACTAGGCTTTTAATCCCTTTGGCTTGATATTTGACGATAGGTTCTTAGTTTAGGTAAGGCTTGACCAATAATAAGGTTACTTTTTTATGATCTAGAGGTCATGGGTTCTCGTCTTAAAAGCAACATGTGATGTGCATTGCAAGACTCAGGTTATCCTCTCCAAACCTCACAATGCAGTGGCTTTGTACTCATTTAAGCTAGACAACTAAGACCAAATTTCCCCTTTTCTTCTGAAGTTGGCCTAAATGCTAGGCGTGTGTTTTCCTCTAAGTTGAGCATCTATTATTATTTTCGGTGGGCTTATAGTTCCTTTCTATTTTTCCATCAGTGTTTGGAAGAGAATGCTAGAATTAGCTATTTCATTCTCATAGTTGGCTCAAGGGAAATCTCCTTTCCTCCTTCCTATCTTCCCATTAAGCTGGAGAGTTCATGCTTATGAAAATGGGATGTTACGAAAGTTTTCTTTCTCTGAATGTCTAGGGGTTCAACTGGACCTGTTTGGATCAGTTTCTACAGAATATCAGTTAAAACCGTCTAAATTCAGTTTCTCTGTGCAAAGTCCATTACACTGGACTGCCTATATACATCAACTGAGCCAGAGTGAAATATTTTTTGGACCACTTTCCAAACTCCCATTTCCAAATTATGGAGCCAAACATCCTAATTCTGAATGGCATTATATTAGTGTAACTAGACTCAACAGACCTAGCTGAAAAGAACTGGCCCAAGTTGATCCATGAATGAAGCATTTAAACATACGAGCCTTCTCCCATTTTGTGGGATCAGTTACATAAATTCTATGCCTCTTTTCATCCTTATTAAGTTGTTTCCTCTGGTATCTCCACATTTACAAGATTATGCTTAATGTTTAAGAACACTTTAATTCAATGGTATTGTGGGTGCTCTTTTAGCTTCAGTACTTGTTATTTCCATAGTTAACCTTTTTGTCCTTTCTTTTTCTTGCCCGGCAATATTTTCACTTTATATTTGGAGTGAGCAAGGCTTTCACCTGAGTTTGTGCCCATTACCTCCCCAGTAAGGGAGAGCTGTCCACCTACTAGGCTAAGAATAGTTATGACCATCTCTGTGGTCACCTGTGACAGAGTCATTTTGGTTGTGATGTTGGCATGGATTCTAAACCAAGCCTTAACTCCCTTGATTTGATATTTGATTGCAATTTGTTTTTTGGATTCTTTAATGGGAATCTTGTTGCGGTTTGTCTGATAAGTATTTTTGTTCTTTGTGAACATGTAGTTAATGACAGTGGTATGCTCTCTACAGTACTTACCATTTGTAGTTATAGTCTTTTGAATTCTAATAATAATATTTTGCCTAAAAATCCAACTAATTTTGAAGGGGGAAAAAAAAAGAAAGCACCATTTATGTTTCCGTATCATCAGTCCTATCGCTGCCACATCACCATCAACTTCCCATCTCATTTAGGGGTGATTACCAAAGAAATCCCAACCCCTCCTTTCTTCAATATATGTTTGCCTCTAACAAATATGCAATGAAAATAACGTTTGTCAAAAGATTTTTAACCACAAAAAAACTTTTAAATTTCACCTGTGCTATGTCTTCCCACAGCCACTTGCCATCGTCGAGACCACCACCTTCCTTCATCTCTCACCTACTGAGATAGCATAGGAGTATAATAAGGCAGTGAAGCACAAGGTGTCAAGAACGAGTGTCAATCTCCAAACCAACATGCCCACCTCCAGCAAGTCTCTGATGACACCAAGAGGCCACAACAATATCCATTGTTTTTTTCTCCTGTCTCTCTCCTAAAGAAGCCCTCGTCTACGAGTGTTCTACTTATTCCCTCTCCTCTTAATTGTAAACATTTAAAAGAAGAAAGAGAACTACTAGTATAGGCTTTCTAACTATATGGATTTGGACTGCATTGTTTGGAATGGGCCTTAACCACTTGAATTAGCTCCAGGAGATAGGGGGAGGGGAACACCCTTGAAGATCTGTAGTCCGTACAACCCCCGAAGGTTCGTCATCTTGAAGACCTCAAGAGTGATCTCCGTTGACTCCGAGATGGACTTGAACCCTGGAGCTCCTGCATTTGCATGGGATCTCGATCATGGTTTCAGAGTTGCAGTCAAACCCCTGAAGCTTGGTCATGTTGGAGACCTCAAGAGTGATCTTCGATGACTCCTAGGTGGACCTGAATGCTGGAGCTCCTGCGGTTGCATGGGATCTTGATCATGGTTTCAGAGTTGCAGTCAATCCATTAAACGATTGTCTAAACTCTGTCCTCTTTCCATTACTTACATTAGGATTTTTACAGCCTACAACCATTTTTCGCCCAATCCTTTGGTAAATTTGCTTCATTTTCAGTTGATTTAGTCATTGTAATTTCTTGATTTCCTGAATTGTTAGTGTAATCTTGACTCCGGTGAAGCTTTTATAGTTGTCGTGTTTAGTGCTATGGTGCTTATGATCTTGTAGTTCAAAACATATTTAACTTATCAATGCAATTGACGCCACCTCTGAAAGGTTTGGCAGATTCCTTTTGGTGTTAGCAGATGTCGAAAAAATAAACTTGTCACTAGTTCAATAATGAAATGAAGGATGCAGCTTGTCAGAAAATTAGAATGTTATTCGGACTCTTACTTCCCTATGCCATAAAAACTCATGTTTTGCCATTTCTGGATTACATAAATTAAGCCCACCAGGCCAACAAAACTAAAAATTTTTGCTTTTCTCTCTTTCCAGACTCTATTCATAAGCTTTTTTCCCAAATTGGAATTTCCACATGTATTGTGGTCTAGATAAGATTATTTTATTGCAGTATAAAGGTTATTGATTCAAATCATATATATTCTCTTTCTACATTGCATGCAATGAAGCATAAATCCAGTCCTTCCAGACCTAACAGTTTGGGATCCTTGTGCATCAGGTGGTCCTTTTTAGAGGGAGAGTCCTGGTACAATAATAGAGTTTTTCCATTGTAACTTATAAGTTACGGTTTGAAACCATAGAAATATTCTTTGTGATTTTCTATGGTAATGTTGTGTATATTTGACTATTCCTAGAGTTCACTGTCTAGGTTGCCTTGTGCATTTGAGTACTTCAATGTTTTTTTCATGAGAAGATAAGCGCGTAATGTACAAATCACACGAATATTGAATGTATTGCCCCAAATTCTGATCTATTTTGTATGTTATACTGATTTGTTAAGGTCAGATAGGTCGAACTATGCTGATGGAAGCATATGATCCCTGTATACTGATGTGCTATCATAAGCTAGCTCTACACCTAGGCCTTCTTATGAATGCTTCGTCCTTATGAATGCTGCTTCCATGTTTTCAAAATTTGTATGAACTCACATGTATCAGGCTTTTTCAAAGGTTCACTGTCTCATTAGTCTTCTGTAGTGCTTGCTGTCAGGAGGTTAGCACTTGGGTTACGCAACCACGCACCCAATTGCACCCACTAGCTTATCAGTGCGGCAACCAAGTCTCCTTTTGACTCTGCCTACACTTCCTGCTGGAATTGTATGCTTGTGAAACTAAATTGCACAGATAAAGAGACTCGGAATTGACGGGAATAAAGCCCAACCTCTTTATTAGCACAATAACAAAAATATCCCAATACACAGCTAAATCTCTCATGTGCTCTCACCTCCCTTGCAAAACTAGGGAACAATCCTACGCTGCTTACAGACACAAATGACAACTGGTTATATAGTTTGGTGGTTGACTGATTGTCAGTCGTAAGACACTTGTTTTAGCCCCACTTCCTTATGGTAGTTGCAACTGATGCCTTTGTCCTGGTCTAGGAACTGCTTCCGGTTACTCCTTAGAACTTTTGCTGGTATCTCTCCCCGTTGCCTTTAGTAACTTCATGATTTACTCCGGTTGGCCCTTGAGGTCCTCATTCATGTCACTTTCTTGTGTGATTTGGACACCTGCCCAAACTTCCTGAGCTGAACCATCCTATGCCAAGTTATTTAGAGCCAAACTGTCTGGGTCCCTCCCTGCTTTAAGTCTGCCTTTAGATTTAGAATCTACTTGACTAACATGACACAAGGCTAAAGCATGTGAATCATATCTTCAGACTTATGGATACTAAGGGGCTGATACTTGCCACCAAGGAAGATTGATATATTGGGTAATGGCTAATACGCAGATATTGCATTCTGGTCATGCTTGCTTTTCACTTACTGTTTGGGTAAAAACACTGATGCCTTGTCTTTTTTCCCCCAGATTAAGGGCAAGGACTGATTCCCGCCAATGTGTCGAAGATCATAGCCCCGCGATTCTTGACCTTGGCAAGAAGTGTTTGGACGCTTGCATCATGCCCTCAACATGGCCTTTTGCCGAGTCACTTGTACCCAAGTAAGTGGGATCCAATTGCACTTCAATATCTTGTCATTAGAATTGGTCTTCAATTCACTAGTATACAAATTGCATGGAATCATCTGCAGTATTAGGTACTTAATGAATAATGGTGAATTCAGCAACTGCTTTGAATTATTAGCGCAGATGGGTTATATTAAGATCCTTCTAAGGCGTGTTTTAGATTCTCAGAATGAATAGGGAATCGAGTGTTTGCTTGGTGCTTGTTATGTTATTTCCAAATTTTGTTGGTTGAACGACGGAAGCTTATGATAGCTTAATGTTGGGAAAAATGCCGTTCAATTTGTTAAAACTGGCCAGACAGGAATGCACAAACATACACGATATAAGAAAAAAGAGGAACATACATGAATTTTACGTAGAAATCCTTTACAAACCGAAGGAAAAAATCGCGGGATAAACTCCGAACAAACTTCTACTATATAAAATTGGTTACAAAAAACCTCCGAGACAGAGTATCTACTACACATCGAGATAGAATAAGAAAAATAACTTCGAGCAAAGAAACTCATTTTCTCTCTCTTTTTCTTCTCTTCTTCCTTTCATTGGTAGTACACTCTACTCTGTTTAATTTTACAAGTGTGCTCTCCCTTGTGTATTTTTCGAAGAGTTGAGAACAAAATAAGAGTAAGAATATAATTTTTTCTTACGTTTTTATTCTCTCACCACTCTCTTCTGCACCACTTTTTCACACCGTTTCAATACAGCACATATATATATACTGTTTGGCAACTACCTTCAAAGGTATTACGTGCATGCCAAAACCTGACACCATCAACATGATAAAGCTACTCTGCAAGTCATCATGCTTTACAGAGACAGCATCTACTCTGTAGAGATTTCGCCTACTTTGCAAAGATCGCGCTTGTTCTGTAGAGATCGTGCATGCTCTACGAAAGTCAATTTTCTGAGCTGGCGTTCTCAATCGTTTTCAGCTCCCTTGATTTCGCCCAGAGTTGTTGGTCTTTATTAGAGACATTAGCTCTTAACAAGTTCTTGGACTTTAACAGAGACTTAGGCCTTTTGTTTGCGCAAAGCCTTAATGCATTTTTTGCACCCAGATCCTTGGGTCAAACTATGCAAAAGTTTTCGGATATTATTCCATGTCCTCGGGCATTATTCATAGTCTTCGGTTACGAGATAATGTCCTCGGGCATTATCACGCTTAGCAACCTTGGCCGTCATCTGCACCTCGGTCATTTCCATACTGGTGACACCAACCGGAAAATTCCTAGTTTGCCACTCAAGCAAATTGGCC
Source organism: Nepenthes mirabilis (assembly GCA_025585075.1). Lineage (NCBI taxonomy): Eukaryota > Viridiplantae > Streptophyta > Magnoliopsida > Caryophyllales > Nepenthaceae > Nepenthes > Nepenthes mirabilis. The sequence goes on along the minus strand of JAODPA010066271.1, from coordinate 18,654 downwards.
ACTCCGAGATTTGCCTAACTGGCAAATGGTCATCGTGGTGCAACTGGCCATTTTGCTCCAACATGGCAAAATACATACACAACGGTCGGTCAACATCCCATTGACCGGATTCTTTTCTAAGCCGGTCAACATCCCATTGATCGTCTTTTGCTGCCCAGCATGGCTATTCCAGCAATTGCCCCTTTGCACTCCAGAAATTTATCCGAATCTCCACAGCAAAATGTCACTTCAGCATTTTGCTCTCCGAAAATCCACTATGGATTTCCTTACCAGCAAGTGCCACTCCGGCTCTTAAATCCACTTTAGCATTTGTGTCTCCATTTTCACTCTGAAAATGCACTCCAACATTTTTCATTCCGGAAAATGCACTTCGAAAATTTCCCTCCAGAAATTTTGTCCAGATTTCTCACTCTAGATAACTCTCCAGAGAATTTCATCTTCAGAAAAATCATTCTACTCTAAAATTATTTACTCCGGTATATTCCAAGTTGACATTTTCCTACATGGGAGTGACCTCAACACTCAAGACCCTTATAAAACTTTCTTTTCGAGACATTTTTTTAGTTTAAATATCTTTGGATAACGTAATATTTATTTATCCATTTATTTCCTCGTAGGTTTGATAATTTGTCACGTTGTCAGGGGTATGATTCTACCAACACTTAGACATAAATCATTATTCTTACTAATATGAATTATAATGAGAATTTTTATAAATTGTTGGACTATGATACCATAAATCCATACTTAGGCTTATATAAAGAAAAAACAATAAACTATCACGACAAAAATATCAAATAGTTGCTGAGGCATGGAACGCCAGCCATTGGTCGTTCTGAATTTTAAGCCTCATCATGGACAAATTCCTCCCCCATTGCCTAGCGTGAAAAAAAAAGGAAAAAACACACCCAGAAATCAACAAAGTTAATCCATTTTTCTTTAATTTTATAAGATATAAAAACACAATCCTAAACCACAGTAGTTAGAGATGAACTTTAACCTGGTTTTAAAGGCCATGCTCCCAATTGATAAGAGCATAAAGGATTCTACGTCGCACGGTGAACTGCAGGCTTTACTTATACCCTTCTGCTATACCCATTTTTAACAAAATCTCACATTATCTTATAGTTATTTTCTATTACAGAAACTAAAATCTTTTCTAAATACTAATGGAGGTGATTGAGTAAACTGTTATTGAATTTCCAACAATTTTTAAATTCAGAATTTTTTCTTCAAAAACAAAAATTACTGCCAAGGGCGGGTGTGTAGAGTTGTTTCATTATTTAAGAAGCAAAAATTTTTATTATGATAAATAATAAATTATAAACATAAAATCATCACCATTAATAACATGAAATAAAATAAGACATAAAAAAGACCTTTAAACAAAACTTCACGAGAGAAACTTAGGCCCCAGTAGTATTGGCATCATATG
>JAODPA010066271.1:0-17189 GCA_025585075.1 Nepenthes mirabilis | reverse complement strand
AAAAAATAAAAAAGAAGCATCAGGATTCATTCAGCAAATTGGCATCTTTGCCGTGTATTAAACTATCAATGTTGCTAGCCAGTACAGTCGCATTAGCCCGGAAGACATCACACAGGTAACCCAGAACCACACTTTGGCATGAGTCCACATCGTAGGAATACAAGTTTGGATGAAATTGGGACATTGAAATGTTATCTAATTCACAGCCTCTCATATTTGAAGACAGGTGTACTCACTATTACTGCAACCAAGACAAATGTGCTTTAAATACAACAGAAAAAAGGAACACACAGAAGGCTGAAGCACAACATTACACCGCCCAAGTAAACCAGAATGAAAACCACCATACCCAAGTCAACTCATGCAGTCTACCTCAGCAAATTCTCGAAGTGACGGCCTGTCAAAGCATCTGGGCGCCCCCATCAATTCAGGGTGTGTTGCTCCAATGTTCACTGCATATAGATACAGCAGTAATCTCAAAATGGCTCATCCGCTGATGGTTGCTACTGTGAAGAACATCAATCAGCTCTCAGCCTTAAAATCTCCTTTGCAGTCCTAAGCCTGAAATAAGGCATGTTTTCCTACAAATAACCCGAACATGGATGGCAAACACGATTCAGTCTTAATGGCGACCTCCATAAAAAAAACATTGATAATTAGGTTTACGGTATCATGGGTGAGCTTTGATGTAATCGTAAGATTAGTCCATTGTGCTGTAAAAGCTTTGTATTCAAACCATTAAAAACATCCCTGAATATTAAGACCGCACATATTTGACCCTCAAACCCCAAGATGTGGGCGCCTTGTGTAATTGGCTGCAATTTTTTTAAGGTTCATTTCATTGTCCAACTGAAAGGAAGCCTTGGCACAATATCACAGTTGCCACCATGTGACTCAATGGTCACAAGTTCAAATTTTAGAAATAATTTCTTGCATAATATAAGGTAAGATCGCTTATGATAGACCCAATATGATCTAATCTTTAACAGAACACTTGCACATGGCAGGGAGTTTTGTGTATTAGGTAATTATTTATTGTCCTACCATGCTCCAGTAGTTGGAGGCACTGATAAGTGTGAGACAGAAAACACAATTGTGCAGGCATGAGTTTATTCAGTAATGTAGCCTTCTTGGCTCACAAACTTTGGGAAGTAGTGGCTACATGCCAAAATGAATCGCTTATGCAATGTCTTTGGTTGAACTCGTCATGTTCAGTATGTAACTTCCTTACTTTATACATGAATGAAGCCAATTTCCAAGTCTTTACCCATGAGGGATTTATGCAATAAACCAAGTTATGGATCATGTACCTGGCTGAACTGAAGCCCGAGTCCCCTGCTGTAGAAGTCAGCATATTTGATCATAAACATGCCACAATCCGACCTACTCAAAACCAAAACTTCAGTTAAACAAATCTTTATGACAAGTGAGAATCTTGAAGACAATTAAATCAGCCTGAGATTCCAAATTACAAAACCCTGAACCCAAGGCAAGAAAAAAGTCATCCTTCTTTGACAAGTACATTCCCCCTAGTCAAAACAATGGGTTGGGGTAAAGAGAGGAATATGAACCAAGATCTTGAAGATGTTAGTTTATGCCGCGAGATAAGAAAAAAAACACAAATATCAAGCATATAAAACATCATTGGGACATTCTTTGGAAAGGCAGTTGTCTTAGAAATCACAAGTTCCAAAGGGCTCTTAGCATGGGTAAGAGAAGGCAAAGAATGAAAATAACACCATAAGTGGAATGATACCCGAGATGATATGACTAGGGAAGGCCATATATGAAAACATTCACTTGAGGCTGAAGATGGTACATACCTTCTCCCTGTCCCTCTCCAAACCTCCCTCTTGCTTGTACCCCCTCCCTTATAATCACTTTTTGACAAAGGAGTGGGGAAGCACTAATTTTTAATGGCTTGTCAATAGATCATTCTTGGATTAATTCAAGACCCCTTCATCTCTCACGTGACTTGGTCAAATTGTGTTTCAATAGCTTATGTACAGAATTACGGTTATTTTGGAATTGTTTGAGCTAGGTATTCGCGATGGTGGAGAAATAGGATCGGAAAAAAGATGGATTAGTAATATCATTATGATTTTCAAAGTCATGCGTGGTAGCAATACCAAACCAAATATGAAGCTTGGAGGGGTTTTGAGCCAAGCCTTGCTAAACCTTGAAAATCACAATGGCCAGAACAAAGGGTCATGATCCCACCAGTGTAAGCTAACCCCCAACCCCCCTCTTCCAGGTCCATCCACAAGGGGAATGAAAACCAAGATTTCTGACCCGAGTAGCATGGGACACGTGGAATTCCATATGAATCAGCACTGGTAGTCATCATCTCATGTACAGTTTTGCAATTCTCTGGCTATAATCACAGTCTACATTTAATTGGTTGCAAATAGAAGCGTAGGAACAAATTTCATCCAACTTCTGTCAGTGAGAATAAAATAGATGCAACTTGAAGAAAAAGGACACCTTGTAGACGTGCTTTTAGTGCCGCTGAATGGTATCCAAAACCTTCCATTCTGTTTTTGATGATTTTCTTGCAATATTAATAGTTGCTTTTTGATTCAGGATTCGTCATTTTGAGAATGAATATTTCAAAAAATGGTGAGACTAAGCCTGATGTTTCACCTAATCATTTCCATAAAACCATAGAAAGAAAAAAAGTTTAATAGAAGACCAATCTCAATTATCATTTCCACATCAGTGTCTACACCGTGGACTAAAATATCTGACAATGTCAAATCACTTGATATAAAAGCTCATGGTACGGTTAACAGCTATTGATTGGCAAACTCCAATGTCAAATCCCAACAAGTTGAAGAGAACATCATGCACCATGCATGCAAAGAAAATATAGTGGACTCTTTCATCATTACAAGGTTTTTGGATCGATTTGGCTTCAATGATTTTCTATCAATTATCATAAATCAATGGTAGCTGCATCAATGGGAATTGCCTTGTTGGTGATTCATCAGTTTGTGTATGCCCGGGGTGGGGTATAAAACAATTAGTTCACTCTCCACGTTCTTTTAATAGAAAAGTCTCACCTCTCCTAAAATATATCGGGTTTCAATCGGAACTTAAAAGGTGATCAGCAAAATATGTTTAGAGAGAAGATACTAAAAGAATGCACATGCATTCTCCATGGAAGTAGTGATGAGATGTTAGATAATACGGGTAATAGTAAACAGAGTAGCCAAAGATGTCTGGAATCACAGAGGAGCGTACAAGTCCCAAAAGGAAGTTTGGGTGTTGTACAAAGAGGATCAAGAGAAAGTGAAATCTTAGAATATTATATATGGCACTATACAAGTGTAAAATTGATGAGAGTTTCGAAATTTATAAATGAGCTAATATGAAGGCAAAGAAGGCAATAAATGAGGTGAAGTCTAAAGCGCATTAAGACGTGTAAAGCAAGACATATCTAAGAGGAGAGATAGATATATTCATATCAGCTAAAGCAAGAGACAATTGAACAAAAGAGTTAACCCAAGTGAAGTGTATCAGGGATGGTTAGAAGCAGATACTAGTTGAACATCAAAGAGAAACGGAAGAGATACTTCTATCAATATAGGCACAAAGGAGGATGAAAAAGCAAACAAAGATTGGGAAGCAAAAGCTCGACCAGGTGGTGTGTCCATAGTGTGTCCATAGAGGCTTGAAAATGCCTGGGGAGGAGAGAATTATGTGGTTAACTAAATTGATTATCGGAAAGAAAATGCTTGATGAGTGAAAAATGGACACGTCAGTACTGCTTAACAAGAACAAAAAAGGGGGGAAAAAAGAATTTATCCAAATACACAGGCTAATTTGACTAGTCATATGAAGAAGTTATGTGAAAGGGTCTGGAAAAGAGACTAATGGCATATTTGGTTGATAAAAATATAAATTCTATTCCTATTTTATTACTAATGAAATATTTATTTCTACGTTTGACTAGTCATATGAAGAAGTTATGTAAAAGGGGTCCTAGAAAAGAGACTAATGGTATATTTGGTTAGTGGGAATAGAAATTTTATTCCTACCTAATTACTAATGGAATATTTATTTCTACATTTGATTACTTTATTACATGTAATAATAATTCTCGGAAGAATAAATATTCCTCCAAATCAAGGAATAAAAAACACAAACAATTCTTTGGTATTGTTTATTTCTTATTTCTAAGGAATAACTATTCTTGTAAATATTTCCGTTTTGCCCATAATATTTTCAACGTTTGTCCAAATTATTTGTATGTTCATCCTTGTATCCATTCTTCGAAACCCTTGTTTGCTTCCTCCTTCGTCTTCTCTCCCAGTCATTTGTTCCTCTTCGTCTTCTCTTCGTCCCTTTTTTCGCTCTCTCCAACTCACGTCGTCTTTAGTCATCGCCATATTCGTCTTCTCTCGCTTCCATCACTCTTCAAAGCCCTATTCATCTCCATCCATATTTGTCTTCTCTCGTTTCCATCTTTTTCAAAACTCTCATTTGAAAACCATTACCTCTCTCCTCCAGCACAGGAACATTTAAAAGCTTCGATTTCTCTTCATCATCTCCGTCTTTTCACATTAGAAAGTTGCTACACATGAACGGAAAAAACTTCCCCTATTTCCCTGTTTTTCACAATTGTTGTTTCATATCTGATTTTAAATTAACTAGAAATTATTTAGATTTTAGGATGTCAAATATTTTGTTTTTGTTGTAGAACTGCTTTGATTTATCAAAAATTTCACTCAATTAGAATGAAATCAAAATTTTAATTTCATTAATCAGAATGTTGTGTATTTCTATTGTTGTATTTGTTGTTTACCAAAATTTGATGATGATGAAGCCGAAATTTGATGATTGTAATTACAGTGAAATGGGTTGTATTCGTAATTACAGATGCTTTGCATCTGTTGTTATATGATGAGAAGGACCGGCTCTGGCCTGATGATTAGTAATTGTTGTGTATGATTAGAAATGGGTTGTATCTGCTGTGTAATTACTGTGAAATGGGTCGTGTATAATTAGAGTGAAACATGCAGTAAGCTGTGTATGCAAAACCGAAATTAAGTTGTGTCTGATGATTTTAATCTGTGTATAGAATCAGCTCTGGTTATTATACAAAATCAGAAGAATCGGCTTTGAATTTCGAAAGATATTATTAACTGCAACCCACTTACCCATCACCTCATCAAGGCTTTGCATCAAGTGGGCAGCATTTTGAGAGTAATGCTGCCTACTTTACATGGCCTACATCCAACTTATTCTTTTTTCTATGTTGACAATTTTTTTATCTTATATTTTGCATATGTTGTGATTTATCATTGAAGTTTATAGATCAGTTATACTTCAACTTCTCCAATGAAAAGAAAAAGAAGATAGTAGTCGTGCTAATGTAATGGATTAATATTTACCTTACTATTTGGTAGTTTTTACGTGTCTTGAGTACAATCTCAAGTACTAAACAGCCAAGACTTATAATTATAAGATCTTACAGATTTGATTTTTATAAAAAGATAGAATACATCAATAGAATTGTACATGGTAGTGATGTCACTTGTATTAATATGTTGAAAATGAGTAGGTCTGTGTTTTTCAAATTGTGTTGAAAAATATTGAGGGACTTCGTCCATCAAAACACATGCTTATTGATAAACAAGTAGCAATATTCTTACAAATTCTCGTTCATCATGTCAAAAATAAGGTGATTGCATGTAATTTTACGGGGTCAGGTGAGACGGTGAGTAAAATATTTAATAATGTGTTAGTCACACCAATATGTCTACAATCACACTTATTTAGACGACCGAAACCCATTTATGAGAACCGTACAAATGAGCGATGGAAGTGGTTCCCAATATAATAATAATTTCATATTGATGGGTTCGATTTGCTTGGCCTAGGAAGAGGGCTCACAAGTAGAAGGGACAGACTCAGGATTCGAATGTCCCAACCAGCCTAATCAGCCTAGTCGACCAAAATGATCTTGTTGGTTCAATCAAGACAGTCCACGATCATCTTCTCGCACGCTGAAGAAACTTATTATAATCGATCGGAATAGTCTGGCAAATATTCCAAGAATATTCGCCCACGTTCATACGATCGTTCTCAAAATGAAAACGGTAGCCCGATAGATCTCCTCTAAATGGCAAATGCTATACCAAGCGCTTCTCATGATTGTGTCAAAGAATGAAGGAAATCGCCAACCAAACGAGATTTTCTTATCTATTCGGATAGCTCAGCTGGTAGTTGTTATCAACTAGGGAAGGCTGAACTGCCCGCCAATGTTATAATTACCCCTTCATTACAGTAAGGAAACGAGGAGGCTAAATCCAAAAAAGAGAGCTCTAAGCGTGCATACAGAATACAGAGGGAAGAAAAAGAGGAAAACGAGAGACCCAACCTTTGATAATGAGGAGCATGAAGGAGTTCTTCTCCTTCATCTTTCAAAGCCATTTGCCAGTGAGCACAATCTTGATCCACCGCTAGCCACTCTCCTACGTGTGTAAACCCTACTTCAGGGAGGACATCTTTCTACTCAGGTGCCATGCCCTATTAAGGAGGCCCTCCATCTAGGCGCTATATTCTCCATCCAGGAGGCCCGCTCTCGTTTTAGACGTCCTGCTCTCCATCATTGGGGCTAAGCTCTCTATCTTTAAGCCATTTCCTAGTTAGGTACACCTCTAAGCCGCCCCTCTGTTGGGTGTATCTAAACGATCAATTCCCCAATTACATGCACCCACATATTCTCTTACATCCTCACATCTTTTTATTCAATGAGAAAGTTTTTTGATTTAAGCGTTGGAGTATAAATCGGGAAGTGAATCCCGCAAATCCTTTGATTTCTTGTTCGTTCGTTATGTTGCGTAGGTTCAATGTCAGAAGGTATGGGGACCGAATCGGTTCCGATTCGACCCGACGTGGAAGATCGAGCAGCTCCCTAACCAATTAGTGACCTAGATCAGGGGACGCATCACGTATATTCATTGTTATGTCTACATGATAAATGTACTTGATAATTCATTTTAATTCAATATGTATTTGTAGAATTGTATAGGCGCTTTGGACGGAACATACATAAAAATTAATGTACCTATTACAGACAAACCCAAATATCAAACTTGTAAGGGAGATATAGCTATGGACGTGTCAGGAGTATGTAACCATGACATGCAATTTATATATGTGCTTCATGGTTGGGAAGGATCTATTGCAAATTCTAGAATTCTAAAAGATGCGCTCAATAGAAGGTATGGATTGAAAGTTTCCAATGGTATGATTTTAAATCATCGAAACAAGCATAATGTTTTCCCTGGGATATTATTTTACATAATGATATAGAGAGTTTTTACACAGGTACTTACTACTTAGTTGATACAGGATATACAAATTACAATGGAATCCTTGCACCGTTTAGGGGGCAGAGATACCACTTAAATAAATGACGTCAAGGCCACTTGTCAAGAACGACCAAGAAATTCTTCAATATGAAACATGCTGTTACTCGTAATGTTATTGAAAGAAGTTTTGGATTGCTGAAAATGTGGTGGGGGATCCTTAGTCCATCATTTTATCCTGTTAGAATACATAATCGAGTTATTATTACTTGTCTGCTGCACAGTTTTATTAGAAATGAAATGGATTATGATCATATTGAGGATGAATATAATGACATGTATCACGAGGATTCGGTGGACGAAGATACGGACATGATAACACAACTTGATCCCACTGATAGTTGGAGTGATTTGAGGGATAACTTGGCAAATACAATGTTCAATGAAAGGAGATATCACTGAATGCTACATTTGACACATTCGGTTTGAGTAGCACTAGTTATTACTATCATCTATGTATACTCATTTAATATGTTCTTGTGGACTTATTTGGAATGTAATTTTGCTTACATACAATTTTGAGTGCAATTCTTGCTGATGATGTGTACTCATTTATGTGTTCGTTTTTATATAGTTATGATATGTCACTTACGATTCTTACTTAATGCAATATTTTGATAGATAGTTGTATATTTGCATCATATAATTGAGGTAAGCATGTCATAAACTGATAAGGATACCAAAAGTAGATGGGTGTTTCATGAAGATGATACTCTTGTTGTTAGCATGGTTGAGTTGTACAACACCGATACACGTAATGCTGACAATGGATTTAAATTAGAATATTTACATGAGTTAGAGAGGATTTTCAAGACAAAAATTGCCAACTTTGGGTTTGAAGGTAACTTCACACATCACATCCAGAATAAAGATATTGAAAAGAGATTGAAATATCGTATATGATATGATAAGGAGTACAAACACTTTCAGATTCGGATGGGATGATGCACAAAATGGTTATTGCAGAACAACACGTATGGAATGCTTACATGTTGGTAAGTTTTATACTTTATCTAATATTCTTGTTATTTACATTTTGGCTACAATACAATTTAACACCTATTATTTTGATACAGAGCCATAGGGGAGCTACTATTTGGCAAAAAAAGTCGTTTATGTATTTTGAAGATTTGTCAATGATTTATACCAAAGGCCATACAACAGGAGTAGATGTACAAGTCGCTGAGGATATCATTGAGGAGCTTTAACAAGATAAACCAGAGAACAAACAATTCAGTGTGAATAATATTGTAGAAATAGAAAATGAAGACTTGTATTGCAGTGATGAATCATTTACTCAAAGTGAACCACTTGTTACAACTCTTGTTACACAAAGGATGTCTAAGGTAAGGAAATGTAAAGCTAGCGTAGGTGTGAAAACATTGTCTGAATGTATTCTTCAAGCGGCTGATGTATTGAGCACAAACATGAATAAGGTTGGTAATATGTTGAGCAAGAACTTAGAGACTAACTTGATGGTTCAACAAAGGATGAAACAACTATATACATTATTGTCTGAAAATGAATTATCCGTAAGTGAAATGAACACAATTTATACAAAATGTATTGATCCAAGAATTATGATGGGCTTGTTCAATCTTCCACCAAAAAAACGATTAGATTGAATCAAACAATATCTACAATAAAACATATTGTATGTAATTGTAGAAGATATTTTGGGGGGATTGTGGGAGGTGGATTTTGGGACCAACTTTTAACATTAGACATTTTGGAATATTAGGCTTTTGGTGGTGTTGTAACTAGCTTGATTATTCTTGCACTAAGGTAATTGACTTTTGGAAAGATAATGCACAAATCTTGAAATATTACCATTTTATTTTTCCCTACCTTGAAGTGGAGTTGTTGTTGATATACCTATCATGTGTGATCATTTCGGTGAAGATATAAATAGCCTTATACGATTGGAAGAGTTACCGGCATTAGCCGGTTGTGATGAAATAATATTGTTAATGATAAAATAATATTATTTAAATAATTTATAATTTTGTATAGTTAAACTATCTCATTGCTGATAAAAAAAAAAACAACTCTTCATTCATTTACATCCCATAAATACCTTCATTGCAGATACAATCGCATTGTAATTAATTCTTGCTTTATAGTTTTAATAGACTAGTACTACTTGTCTACATTATTTGAACCATAAAAAATCTCCAAAAAAAAAAAAAAAACTTCGATTACCTCATTTTTTTGTTGATCTCAATCTCGTTAATGTTACATGCACTTGCGAAGTGGTCGCATTATTTCTCATCATACCCTTGACCTAATCATGGATTCTAACCATTTTGAAACTCTAAATTAATGGTTAGTCCAATTAGTTTTCAATCAACAACAATTACAAAATCACATGATTGCCATTCAAACTGACTTGGCCACTACTCATCAGACAAATTTTGATCTTACAAATCGAATTGTCACTTTAGAACTAGGGCCTCACTCATCAAATACTGAAAATTCTGATACATCCCATAACAAGGCTCACTGACGAAAGCAAAATAGTCGAACCCCTCGTAGACACGATCATAAACCCCGATACTATGATCAAAAGCAGGACCTAGATGACCATTTCTTTAAAAATATCAAACTAGATGTCTCTACTTTTAATGGATGCTTGGACCCTCAAGTTTTCACTCAATGGGTTCGGAATATGGATCGTTTCTTTAAATGGTATGGTGTGTCAGAAGACAGGAGAGTTCAATTTGCTAACCTCAAGTTGACCGGAAATATTCAATTGTTTTGGGAAAGTATTGAGGATCTTCTTATTAGACGTCAGGCAGCCCTTATCAAGAGTTGGGCCGAAATGAAATGACGCCTTCAAGAGAAATATTTACCCTGCTCATACAGTAGCAACTTGCTAAATCAATGGAATGCCCTTTGACTGGGTGATTGATCCGTAACCCAATATGTGGCTCAATTCGATGATTTTCGAATGAGATGCTACATCATTGAGGAAGAAACCATAACGTTAGATAGATTCCGATAATAACTACATGAGGACCTTAGGAGAGAACTTGTCCTCCGTGGAGTTACCACATTGGACCATGCATATAATTTGGTCTGAGACTTCAAATTAGTTACTAAGACATTGTATTATCAATCAACATATCACACTCCTACTACGACCTCTAAGTCTGTCCTAGGACCCCCTCCATCCATCATTTCTCCTGCAAGGGAAGTTCAAGGAAAGAGTGTTAAAACTCCAAACAGAAATTCTCAGTTACAGTGTTTCAATTGTAAAGGTTTTGGACATATTTCTTCCAAATGTCCAAGTAAAGCCTTATTAATTAACAGACAATATGAAATAAACAAGGAACCCCTTGAAGAACAAATATATAAACCCAAGTTAGAGGAATTTGATGACTTAGATGGTAACAATATTGGCACATTTGTGGGATGCCTCAAGACAAACTCTTCTAGCCTAAACTCCTGATCGTCCGTCCTTAATAAGCCATTTCTAAGCATTATACGATGCACCTCAACGCAATCAAAAGCGGTTGACAATTGGCGTCGTCACGCTATCTTTCACACTTACATTAAAGTGAATGCGAAGGCTTGTAAGATTATTGTGGATAGCAGTAATTGCATCAATGCGGTTTCCGCTAACACTACCTCTCGTTTGAGATTAAAAGTGGTCCCACACCTTAATTCATATAGTGTCTCTTGGATTGATAAATCTTCTATATTCGTTAAAGAACGTTGTCTTGTACTTATTTAATTTTTAGAGTATAAAGATCACATTTGGTGTGGTGTTATATTAATGGATGTGGGTCATGTCATTCTCGGGTGCCCTTGGTTATACGATTTGGATGTCACAATCAAAGGTCATTCTAATTCCTATTCTTTTGTTCACAAAGGCAAGAAAATTCACATTCATCCTTTACCCTCAAAACCGATGACTCTCAATGGAACAAAGGCCGTGGTAGAGACAAAATGATTACATATCATTAGTCTCACAGTATGTGATCGTGTAGCTATCATCGAGCTTATTGTGTTTGCTGATATTGTTCTCAGAGCCTTTACAAAACCATTAGGCCTTATATTGATGTCCCAACATGTTCGTACATCTATAATAGCCAAAATATTTGCACCACATCTTTATAACTTACACATCAAGTTTTTCTGACTGCGCCTATCTGCTGACTGATGGAAACAACTACTTAGTTGGACTGGCCACAACAGGAAAATCAGGGATTAGCTAGGGAAGCTATATGAATCAAAAGGAGGTGGAAAGGCAGATCATTTAAATGCTTCAAAAGAGCCACATTCTTATTAGTGACATACGCTGTTTAAGATTTAGAGAAATGGTAGGGTAAAGCCAGAGAAAATGATATAGACCGTAAGTGCTGGAAGTTGAACGGTACGGGAAGCTACTGATTCAGCATATGATGCATGCCTACATGTCTTCTGCGGATTTTGGTGGCCTAATTTATTTAATTCTTGTAACAAAATAGCTTGGGATTGCCTATGATCCCACCAACATCGGAAATGCTTAGCAGCAATTTAATATTTTGGATCCTCTACACATTGAGGGCCAAGCAAACATTAAGTAATGATATGCGTCTAAATCATCTTAAAAAATAATAGAAGACAAAGGACCAGATTGAGAGAGAAGGAGAGCGGATCCGATATAAACACTACAGTTTATAGAATGGAGATCAAAACCTATTTAATAGGCGATAACAAGAATGCATACCAGAACTTTCAGAACTCTAGTATCTCTTCCTTTTAGTGAGTCAAGATACTGAAACTTCTCATCCTTTTTATTGATGACTGCTAAGCACCAATGCACCTCATGGTGGATAGGGACAAATATCTGAAACATACAGATTAAAGCCAATAAATATACTGCAACTGCAAAATGAAATCAAGCAAAGAAAGCAAGATGAAACTCTTTTGGCTTACTTTGTCACACTCAATTAGGTCATATCCTAACTTCTTTTGGGTGGTCCATCTTCGAACAGATTTATAATCATAGCCACTTCTCCCAGCTGTCAGCTGCACTCAACAAATGGATTTTCACATACTAAAACTATTTCGATTGTGAAAGGGAAGGGAAAAACAGATTGATAATCATAGCCACTTCTTGACTGTCAGCTGCACTCAACAAACAGATTTTCACATACTACAACCATTGTAATTGTGAAAAGCAAAGGGGAAAAACAAAAGAAAGGAGTTAATTATGCATGATAAAATTTGGCGGGTGTGTGTGTGTGTGTGTGTGTGTGTGTGTGTGTGTGTGTGTGTGTGTGTGATTCATTTTTTTTCTTGGATGAAGCAGCAGGACAGCAACAACACAGGTTATGGAATGAAGAGAATACAGTGTCCAAAGTATCTGTAAGTTATGAGCTGATGACAGAAATTTTCATGTAATTGTATAGAAACTCATACCATCAGTCTACGAAGAGTTGAAACCTTTGTCTTTCTTAAAAAAGGGCAGGCACTCACAACTTAAGCAACACTCATTGGGGCAGAGATGGTGATGGATACAGTCAATGCAAAAGTTTAGCAATATTTTAACAGTGGGGATAGTAGTTCAATCACTATCCTTCTGATCACAAACAGGCTAATCAGCACTGATAGCAATGCAACTCATACTCAGTACTTTGTCCTAGTAAAGCATATAATGTGCATCACATCGTTGATATCTTTTGTAAAAAATAATTGTAGAAAACATCTAACTTAAAAAAGATCAGCTAATGCAACTCTTAATCTTGACTTTACTAAATACTCAAAAAGTTAAAACAAACCTGAAAAACAGGAGGCTTTTTTTATACTAAAAGGAGAGTAGGGTATATATCCAGTAAATGTTAAGGGAACATACGCAACAAGTTGACATTATGATGTAAGAAAGCTTAAATCCATTTTTGGTTTGGTAACTCTGACAATAAATAGCACTGAGAGCCAAAAATGTTGGCAAATTGAATGCATGAGAACTTCATTGATTACAAGTATCCTTGCACTTATGCATGTAGATGTGCCTCTTCTTATTCAGACTTATAGTTCTATATGAGACAGATTAGCCAACATATATAACTGAATAAGTAATAAATCTTTGTAACAAAATTATCTTAGCAAAATAATGTTGTACATCGATAACACACATTCAATGCATGTGTAAGATTCCTCCATTGTATCCTGAAAGTCATAAATTCCAATCACGAAACACAATCTCTCTTCAATGTAGGGGTGAAGTTGCATATATGGAATCCTGGTCATGCATTGCAGGATCCTTGTGCACCCTGGATGACCCTATCGCTAACCCTTATTTACTTTTGCAGATGCAGAGACCAATGAGGCACTATGTATAGATGCTGATGAAATATGTTTTTCTTTGCAGTGTGAATCATGCTGTCTATGTTTGCAACAATCATGCTTCTTAAACTATCTGGAACAGGCCTTTTGGTTTGCTTCATCAGCAATCAGTTTGTCCTATGGGATCAGCCGATCAGGTTTTCAAAGGGATAGGATAGGAAAGTCCAATGAAATGCACTAGTCTAGTATACATGGCTGGTGTAGAATCGAAGAATAGATAAGATAAAGTATGATAAAGTATCTTCTGAAGATTGTTTGGGGATAAGTTCAGGTTAATACAATTTAGATGCATTGAAGGGAGTCAATAAACAAAGGTTATCACCAGGCTATTACCCATGGGAACTATGCATCTCTATGTTTATTGTATCTTGTTCTTCTTATACAATGTATTTACAACATCCTCTTCATCTTTACACCCCCAACCCCCCTCCCCCCCAAAAAAGAAGGGGGGGGGGGGGTTATGTTTCAGTAATTATTTGTTTTTTGGTTCAAAACAAACCAGACAAGCTCAAAATGATCACGAGTTGAAAAAAAAAAAAAAAGCACTAAAATTAATCATGCAAGCCAAGAAAATTGGTCATGAGGTAATGTATTATATTCATCATCTTACAAGATATCATATAGAAGACCTCAAAAAAGTATGCGTTATCTGAGTGAAGAATACGCTTTAAATCTATTATTTGTGGAGACAGACATAAGTTTCAAGAGCAAAAGAAAACTCCGTTGTCTACCCCAGCCAGGCAATTTACTAAGCCTGAGACGGAATCAAGACACATGGACATTGCTAATTTCTCAGGTTTCTTTGCAATACATGTCTCGTTCTTCAAAAGATTCGTATTAGTGGGAACAACTGACAGTGTCCAGACAAGCACTGACATGGGGGCTCAACATGCTCATCTCATGTACAAGAGTCCTGGAAATTTTGATGAAAGGAAATGTCCTAAAAATTATAACATAAAAACTGTCACTCTTACAACAAGAAGAATAAGGGAGAATAACACTAACCTTTTTATAGAAAAATGTGTTGAAGAAATGACATTTTAAAAATATTTTTGGCTCTCTTCTTTCCCTCTCTTTCAACAATTCAAGGTATAAATTTATGACCTACAAAAGAAGGCAACGTTTGTAAAATCAGCAGCAGGGTCACTGATCATCTGGTATAGATCACTCAGGCTCCATTTGTTTGCAGAAAATACTTTTCAAAGTAGAAAATATATTCCATAGAATATCTTCCTGAAAAATGATTTCCACATTTTTTTATGAAAAATATTTCAAATAAAATAACTTCTCCTCCTGCTATTTTCAATGTTTGGCATGTATAACAGAATTTGGATTAGTCAAACCATTGATCAACAATGGAGAATATTTGCGGTGATCAAATTAGTGATATTTACAATCAGCAGTGATATTCTGCACTCAATAATTTTTAGCAACTGGTCATTGATGTGGTGATATTTTCAAAAGGCGGTGGGATCAACAACATCAACAGCCAGCAACCAACGACGGGGTTGGGGCACTATCGGCTGACAATAGTATCATCTTCAGATAAAAGTTTCACTAATGGGCGTAGCTAGTCAATGCTTAGTAGTAGATAAATTCCAAAAAATTAAAAAAAAAAATTTCCATGTGCTCCAAACACCGAAAAACGCAGAAAATATTTTCCAACAAGTTATTTTCCGGAAAACAAATGGAGCCTTAATTCGATAATTGCTAATCAATTAAATTGGCTATCACGGGAAATATAAATTTGAGAGTCACCTCATCATTCAACCATGCACCTGATCTCAAGCACTGGAAAGCTTGTACCGTGACCTGGATATTGGAATTTTCATGAGTGACCAAAATTTTCCTCCTATAAAGATAAGAGCAACACTTCATTTTACAAAACTTATAATTTCAACACATCTATTTTATATCCCACGAAGCATGCATAAGATTTTACCTATTTGGATCTGAAAAGGCACGAGTGACATCCTCCTCTTCCTCCTCCGTAAGATGCACAAAAGGGTCATGCAACAAACTCTGTTATGACACCAGTCAAATTTAGTGCCATAGATAAGGAGGCATAGAATTCCAACAACTTCAAACACTTAAAATTTACCTCCTCCGATTTCTTCACAGGTCGCAATGATAAGATAGATACCAATTTATTCTCCTCAAAATTGATTTGAAACTGCAATTCTTTCAGCCTGTGATTCTTAATGCCCGGAGACTCGAGCAACTTTTTGTATACAGGCACATCATCAGCAGGCTGCCCACGATTTAGGGACAAGGAATACAACATTTTCTCATCAGTTTCCACTTTAGTCAGATTTGAAACTGCTGAAGAAGAAGCTGGGATAATCCTATCCACCACTATCTTCCCATCTGATGGATCCAAATCTATCACTAGCCCATTTGTCTTCTGCAACCTATGATCTGAAATTACTGACCCTCCTTCATTCCCATCTTCTATGAACTCCACCTCTTCAATGCTCGAATCCTCCGAAATTACAATTTCATTAGTCTCAGAGTCCACGTCAACCACTTCCTTAACTTCCTTTACATAATTCAAAGTCCCGAGTGCCCATTTTTTAGCTTCTTCATATTTCTTAACCAATATATTCCCCATACCATCACCCTCTTCTTTCTCACTTACCCCACTTGTCTTACTCGTCAATTCTCTACCTGAAGTTGATAAGAAACCGAACTTCTGTACCCTACAAGGGGCATGTAAGCTTCGTCGCAATTGCTGCTTCGGTTCAGGGTACCGATAAACTCTCTCAATCGCACTTCCTGATGAAGTTACCCTTTCAGGACTTCGACTCATACATGAAATCCTGGGATTCTTGGACATACGAAAATCGATTTGATCACTACAATCGATAGAATTTAGCGACAGAGATGAGCTTAATACACTGAAACATTCGTCCGCGCGCTTACGGCTACTAGTTATAGCACCCATTGACTAAACCTAATTTCTCTAAACCCTAGTATCTCACATTCCATCTAACAAAAACCATGCAGAACGCACACAATACAGGAAAGTTTCACCCAAAGAAATAAACGTGTCGAGTGAACCCTAAATTTAGCGAAATTGGATAGTAAATTCAGCGTAACGGTCTCCAAAATAATATGAATTCGATTCAACTATTGGATGGAGGATGATTTCGGGTCTACGGCACGTAACAATGCAGGTGAAGCAACAATTGCACAATCGCAACAAAAATGTGCAAGCAGACAGAGCGAGAAAGGTCGCTACAGAGCAATTTGGGGCTTTCAATTTCGCGATTCGGCAGGAGATGCTTCGATGTTTCTCCCCATGGACCAATCCCAGGTATCGTAAGTGATTTCCGCAATAGCTTATTCTTGAACTCAAATGCCTTTCGTTTTCAGTTCTTCTCACTCCACTGCGGCGAAAGCTTTACGTCATAATATCGTGGGGGATTTGGGGATGCCGCATCACCTTAGAAAAATATATTAAATATATTTTTATCT
>JAODPA010066270.1:0-10969 GCA_025585075.1 Nepenthes mirabilis | reverse complement strand
GGCCCATTTCTACATAGATGATCAATGCTGCCGTTGACCGGACGAGAAAGAAGTGGGCCAGAAAAGGCTCGAGATCAGGACAACTCATTTGAGCACAGGATGGTCAACGTTTCTGTTGACCGGAGAAGTGGCAAGTAGGTCCACGTGTCTATCTTCCCACCACAACGGTTCTCAGCCCTAGTTCCCCGCATCTCCAAGAAAGCAATCTTTACGATAATGGTTACCTCCAGAATCAAAGTATATATCGGGAGGAAGGCGCTAAAATTTATGTGTGCTCTATTGGAAACCCCAATGGTTACAAAAATATAGAAGGAAGGAGATCAGCCTCCTTGACCATTACAGCTAGAAATGGTGCTCATGCCAACGTAGGAAAGGCAATGATCTCCACAAAAGGAGGGCATCCAGCCACGTTGCATAAGGAAGGTAGCTAAGGGTTTATGTTTATAAAAAGCTATGGAAGGTCCCATCAAAGGTACGCCTTCTTTTGCGCACAAAAGCTCTCGAGCAATCTCAAGCTCTTAGACTCATGAGCATCCTAACGCTCTCTCTCTCTCTGCTATTAGTTCATAGCGAACTCAGTATTTAGAGAGTCTGCTCCTCATGAGCATCTAAAGCCACACTCTCTATGAGTACCATAGCACTAGCATGGGGGGCTAGTGATAGGGATGCCAATAATGGGCTGGCCCATAAAATAGGAAACGACCCAAATTCTTAGCGGCTCATTTCTACCTGGATGGTTAACACTACTGTTGACCAGATGAGAAACAAGTGGGTCGGCAGAGGCCCAAGATCAGGATGGCCCATTTGCGTATTGGACGATCAACGCTTCTGTTGACTGGAGAAGCAACAAGTAGATCGACTGTGGCCCAAGATGCACGCAGCCCGAGCCTAGATTGGCCCATGTCTCCATCTTTCAGCTACAACGGTCCTCAACCCTAATTTCCTGCATCTCCAAGATGGCAATCTTCACTGTAATGGTCACCTCCAGAATCAGAGTATATCCCGAGAGGAAGGCGCTAGAATCCACGCGCGCTCTACTAAAAACCCTAATGTTACAAAAATGCAGAAGGAAGGAGATCAGCCTCCTTGACTGTCACAGCCAAGAATGGCACTCATGCTAACACAAGTAAGGTATATATCCCAATAGCATGCCAACCCAGCCTCACTGCATAAGGAAGGTAGCCAAGGGTCCATGGATATAAAAGGCCATGGAAGCTCCCTTCAAATGCACGCCTTCTCTTGCCCAGAAAATCTTTTAAGCAATTTCATGCTCTCAGAAGCTCTCAGACTCACAAGCATCCTAACGCTCACTCTCTCTACTATTAGTTCCCAACGAACTTAGTACTTAGAGAGTTTGCTCCTCATGAGCATCCAAAGCCACTCTCTACGAGTGTATTCCTATATTCACAAACACTCACCCAGCATTCATACTGCATTCTCTGCATCTACTTTCTTATTATCAGAATACTGATTACTGACTTGAATGTTAAAGTATTTTCGGTGGGATCATATCCCGTTGTCACCTGACCTATTGTTTGAAGTTGTGGTGTGCAGAATCCGAGACTCAGTAGATGAAATCGGAATCCAACGAATTACTTGTCCCAAATTTATTCAAAATTTGAATCTAGAATGCATCATTGGCGCTGTCTGTGGGACACTAATAAAAAGCCAACCACTTTTATCGAACAGAATGGTGAACAACAAAGCTCAAACTAGCGCTACTGCTAGAGATGCTGCCTCCCCTAACTAGGACCACTCTGTTGGTAAATTGGTCGGAAAGCCGCCAGTACCATTTTTTCAAAACTTGGCGGATCAGATGAGTAATATGACCAGAATGCTCTAGATACTCTGTACCCGCTAGGGCAAGAAGAAGCAGGGGTTCTGCCCTCTATGGTTCCAGTTCAGGCCTCCAGGAGAGGAGGCCAGATGAAGAAGAAGGTGGCCAAGAAAGCTATGAGACTGGGCAACTCTTGTGCTCCAGAGGCCTCCAACGCCTAGAGCCATCCAAGGCTTGAAGGGCGCTTGGGTCGTGGGACTCCAGATGAGAGCCCAGAGAGGAGGAATCCCTGATACTCCCAAGAAGAGCCTAGGCCTCAGGCTTAGGAGGGAGCTTCCAGGATCGTCCGATCCACCAGCGGTAGTAGTTGGCCGACTACCCATCGCACTGCTGAAAGAACATAGTTGATGACTTACCTCAACTCCAAGAGATCTAGAAAGGCCTCTTGAGTGGAGGTAAAATTTGAAAAGATCAGGAACCGTGTGTTCAAAGATGACAACAAGTACACCACTGATTTGAAGAGATCTCCCTTCGCTGCTGAGATCTTGAACCATCCATTGTTGGCCAAGTTTAAGATGCTAGCACTGGATTCTTACAATGGAAGTATTGATTCCAAGGATTACTTGAATCACTTCCACACCCATCTGAATTTCTAGGGCTCGAAGGACTTGGCAATGTGCTGTTGCTTCTCTCTCACATTGAAGGGAGATTCCCAGATCTAGTTCCATCGACTCCTATCAAACTCGATCCAGAGTTTTCGTGGACTCACTAATATCTTCTTGGCTTAGTACGCTTCCGGCCGCCGAAAAGAGAAGCAGTCATGGCATCTCTCCCACGTCAAGCAGAGACAGAAAGAGAATTTGAAGAAGTTCCTAGAGTGCTTTGCAACGAAGGCCAGAAAGATTCCCAATCTCACCGAGGAGATGAAACTTGATAGTTTCATTTTAGCCTTGATGCACAATGACTTCTTCAGGCACCCAACCCATAAGAACCCGCCAACCTTTTGAAAAGTGTAGTCCATCACCAGGGCCTACGTAGCCGCTGAAGAGGCCAATGAGGCAAAGCATCCCAAGAGGACCAACTAGCTTTGCTCTTTCCTGATCAAGGGAAAGAGGAAGAATGGTGGCGGTGACAATCCTTATCGGAAGTAGCACAGGACCGGGGCACTAGACTATAAGGAGTACAGGCTGATCATCTTGACTCCTCTGACCAACACACGGTCTAATGTTCTCATGTTGATCCGTGGGAAGAAATTTCTCAAGTGGTCAAAACCACTAAAGAACATGGAGGGATAAAATCCACCGAAGTAATGCGATTTCTATCGATCTCCGGGCACACCATGGAGGACTGCAAGACGCTCTAGTGGGAGATTGATGAGCTCATCCAGAGGGGCCATCTCATCAGGTTCGTTAGGAATCCTGGGTAGAGTTCCGACAACTCAAGCGGGGAAGGACTAAATCTGTTCCAGCCACGGAACCGGGTTGCGGCTGGAGTGTTAACATAATCATGATCCGGCCATCCTAGACCCCAGCAGATCATAAGGAGCGGTAAGTTGGAAGCAAGAAGTAGAGAGTGGAGGAAAATGTCATAAGCTTTAGTGATAGTGACATGGCTTATGTAATTTTTTAACATATGGTTCCCCTTGTTGTATCTGTACTCATTTTAGATGGTACCATAGACTACCAATTGAAATGAGTTTTCAGTGATAATGAAAGTTCAAAGGATTTACTTTATCTCGATGTCTTCTTTAAAACTTGAACTTAAAAAGAATCAACTAAAATCTACCGAAAGACCACTGTATAGCTTAGACGATGAACATTTGGCTGTCCAAGGTACAATACGTTTGGAGGTCACCATGGGCACGTATCCCAAAATAGTGAGTCATACACTCACCTTCTTGGTTGTTGACCTACTTTTTGTATACAACGCTATCCTAGGCAGGCCGTGCCTTGCAGCATTCGGAGTCATCACCTCAATACTGCACCTAAAGATAAAGTTTCCAATAGTATGAGGTATCGGTGAAGTGTTGGGTGACTAAGTAACTGGGCGGACATGTTACATGTCCCAAATTGCACTAAGCGGCAGCGTAAGGCCCGCAGTAAAACTGATCATCAAGACGAAGTGACCTTATAGTAGGCGCAGTCTGGCAACGCCACCGACCTGGTACCATTAAATCCGGAGGACCCGAAGAGGTGTGTGCAGATTAGGGGCTCACTTGACGGATCCCTACGTGACGAGTTACTAGCAGTTTTGAGACAGAATGCTGACATCTTTGCTTGGACACCTATTGACATGCCTGGGATTCTGATTAGAGTAATGGTCCACAAGTTGGGTCTCGATCCCGACTATAAGCCCGTCAGGCGGAAGTGGAGGAACCACCCCGTGGAGAAGCTTGTAACCATCCAGGAAGGGGTGAAGAAGCTGCTGGACACCGACTTCATCAGAGAAGTTCAATGCCTGGATTGGTTCACCAACATTGTCCTGGTAAAAAAAAGAAATGGCAAATGACAGATGTGTGTCGACTTCACCGATGTCAACAAAGCTTGCCCAAAAGACTGCTTTCCTTTACCCAGGATTGACTTATTGGTGGACTCGATTTCTAAATACGAGCTATTGAGTTTCATGGATGTATACTCGGGCTACAACCAGATCCGGATGAGGCACACACCTCATTCATGATTGACCAAGGCACATACTGCTACAAGGCATGCCTTTCGGTCTAAAGAATACAGGTGCTACTTATCAAAGGTTCATGAACATTGTGTTTGAGAAGCAGTCGGCCACAATGTGGAGGTGTATGTCGATGGCATGCTCGTCAAGAGCAAGACTACCAGCAACCATATTCGCAATCTGGTTGAGTCCTTCGAGGTATTCTGTACGCATCAGATGAAGCTAAATCCTTCAAAGTACGTCTTTGGAGTGTCCTTAGGAAAATTCCTGGGTTTCATCTCTCAGCAAGGGATTGAAGAAAACTCAGAGAAGATCAAGGCCATTACAGATATGACTTCACCATGGAACGTCAAGGATATCTAGAGGCTAACCGGAAGACTGACAGCACTATCCCACTTCTTGAAAAAGTCAGGAGACAAATATCAGTCTTTCTTTAAGGCTCTGAGGGGGACCAAAGTAAATAGTTTCTAATGGATTGCAGAATGCTAAGTAGCCATCGATGCGTTGAAGAAGTACCTAGCCAGTCCACCGTTGCTAACATCACCCGGAAACGGAGAAGAGCTGTACCTCTACCTGACAGTGTCAGAGGTGGCTCTTAGCTCTGTCCTCATATGCCAGGACCCTATTTTCAGGGTCACCGCGTGGTCATTCTGACGGACCAACCACTAAAGAGCATCCTCCAGAAATTTGATATTTTTGGACGGCTGGTTACGTGAGCCATCGAGTTGGGATAGTTCGACATTGAATTCTAACCTAGACAAGCTATCAAGGGGCAAGCCTTGACTGACTTCATCGTTGAGACCACGACTCCAATCGTTGATGAGCACCCCACCAAGGACGTGGGTCACCACCCAGAAGAGCTAGAACGGATTTTCAATGTGGACAAATTTTTCTACGAACTCAGGCAGCGATGCCGGAGTGGTCTTAAGGACCCCAAATGGGTTTGAGGTGAAGCACTCCCTTAAACTTAATTTTTCAGCCACCAATAACATTGTTGAGTATGAAGCCCTGTTAGTCAGATTACGACTAGCCAAAGAGTGCTCAGCTAGGTGGCTGACCATTTACAGTGACTCAAAACTAGTCGTTAACCAAATTAATAGAAGCTTTGAGGCGTACAACCCTCTCTTGGCCAAATACTTGGCTAAGGCGAAGGATGCCATTCGGAGATTTGACAAGCTAAACTTAATCCATGTCTCCAGAACTGTGAACTGGAAGGCCGACCAACTTGCTAGAGCGGCAGCGGCCGAAAACTCAGAATAGTACTCGAGGGACATGAGGGAAGTCATAAGCATTCTCAGCATAGATAGGAAGTAATGAAGTCTTTGACGCCGAAAACTGGATGACTCCCTAATGGAGATATTTGGCGGATGGAGTACTACCAGATAATGCGGACGAGGAAAAGTGGATTAAGAAGACGGCCGGCTGGTACACCTTAGTTAACGGATGATGATATCACCGTGGATACTCAACTCTGTACCTCTGGTGTCTTACTCCAGAGGAAGCCGACTACGCCTTGAGTGAAGTCCACATCGGGATATGTGGATCACACATTAGCAGTAAAAACCTAACATTCAAAGTCATACGCTAGGGATATTACTGGCTAACAATGAGAAAGGATGCCCTGGAGTTCGTGAAGAAGTGCGAGAATTGCCAACCCCACGGCAATCTTGACCACCAGCCATCTACGGAGCTAAGATCCCTCCAAGCTCCTTGGCCTTTCACGTAATGGGGGCTCAATATTCTCAAGTCATTTTCTATCACGACCGAGCAAAGGAATTTTATCATCGTGGGTATAGACTACTTCACCAAATGGGTTAAAACTACCCCGTTAGCCAAGATCACCGAGCGCAATGCCTTGAAATTCGTCTGCCAGAGTATAATGAGCAGATTTGACATTCTCGAGATCATCGTGACCGACAACTGAACTTAATTCTTGGGGAAGTGTTTCACCAAATATTGTACCAGTTTGGACACCAAATTGGTCCATACTTCGTTAGTATGCTCCTAGACAAATGGGCAGGTGGAGGTCACCAACTATACACAACTCCATCCTATGGTTATACCGGACGACTCTTAAGGAACCAACTTACGAAACACCCTTCAGCCTATATTACGGGACTGAGGCGGTAATATTGGTTGAGATCAGGCTCCCCAGTTTTAGGGTTGAAGCTTTTGATTTGCTCAGTAATTTTCAGAAGATTAGGGAATACCTAGACTTATCAGAGAAAGTCTGCGATGTAGCCAGGATGCAGAAAACAGCTAACCAGTAACGAGTCACCCACTATTACAATAAGAAAGTAAAAGCTCGACAATTCAAAATTGGAGATTTGGTCTTGCGGAGTATAGAGGGTACAAGTAAGACCACCAACTGAAACAAGCTTTCATCGAATTGGGAAGGTGTGACGGAACGGATTTTTTTTTTTGATTCCGTCATTCGTAACACAATTGAAAATCCAAACTAAACCAGTTGGGTGCAACACAGGATCACATATGCCATCTAGGACCCATATACTTTTAACCATAATAAGTATAGTGGAAGTGATTCTAACACTTGCGGAAGCATTCATATTCATTCCAAAATATTCATTTCCGAGTACATAACCAAAAATGTTTAACCATAGAAGTCTATCAAGTCATTACATTAATATTTTTCCAAAATAAGCTTCCGAGGTCTTTAATAATCCTTCAGATAAGCTCTAATCACTCAAACTTGTCAGGCACAATTTCTAAAGCTTCATCTGTGGGGGAAGAAAATATAAAACAGTGACCCGAGGCCCAGCAAGGTACATGCACATGGATAGTAAAACGATGATACAGAACGGTCATGTAACTATGCATAAACAGAACGGTAAATCAAAATGCAGTCCGAGAAATAGAGAAAACATACCTTGACAGTACTATACTTCAAAATCGGTAATCGGTACAGTAAACGGTAAACAGTAACATAACATATCGGTAAAGCAGTAAACGGTACTTCATATCATATCGGTACGGACCCTGCCAGTATTCCCTACTAGCCGAGGGGGCGAATAATCGATGATAGATTGTGTTCACTCCACACAATCTAAGGCCGGTAACTGTCATGTGGGTATCCCGTCTCACGGGATCGGTACGGTATACCACCCGAAGGTAGGCCGGTAACGGTATCCCTCCTGTCCGTAACGCCCCGAGGGTGGGGCAGACCACAAATAACTCCATGGACAGAGTTATCCTCGATTACCACCGAAAAGTCCTAAGGTATGCCGGAGAACCTATTCGGACTATAGTCAGTCCAGGGTCCAAAATAACAGAAGCAGAAATACTTCCTTCTTAAAAGCCATTTTCAGTAAAGCCAGAGTTCATTTTCAGTTCGAAGTTAGGAGTTCATTTTCAATACAAGCCGGAGTCCATTTTCAATACAAGCCGGAGTTCTCTTTTAACAAAAGTGGGAGTGCATTTCCTCAAAAAGTCGGAGTACTTAAAAAGTCGGAGTGCTCAAAGGCAGGAGTGCTTAAGAAGCCGGAGTGCTTTTTCTCAAAAAGCCGGAGTGCCTTTTGGACGGAGTGTATTTTGGACGGAGTGCCTTTTTCTTAAAAAGCCAGAGTGCCTTTTGGACGTAGTGCATTTTGGACGGAGTGCCTTTTTCTTAAAAAGCCGGAGTGCCTTTTGGACGGAGTTCATTAAAAGCCGTTCATTTCACATTAAGGCCGGAGTTCATTAAAAGCCGGAGTTCTTTTCTTTCTTAAAAACCGGAGTGCTTTTCCTTCTTAAAAACCGGAGTGCATTTTCTTCTTAAAAATCGGAGTGTATTTTCTTCTTAAAAATCGGAGTACATTTTCTTCTTAAAAACCAGAGTTCATTTTCTTCTTAAAAACCGGAGTGTATTTTACTCAAAGGGCGGAGTGCTTTTCACTAACGGGACGGAGTGCATTTCACTAACGGGACGGAGTGCTTTTCACTCAAATGACGGAGTACTTTTCACTAACTGGACGGAGTTCATTAAAAGCCGGAGTTCATTTCACATTAAGGCCGGAGTTCATTAAAACCCGGAGTTCTTTTCTTTCTTAAAAACCGAAGTGCTTTTCCTTCTTAAAAATCGGAGTGCTTTTCTTTCTTAAAAACCGGAGTGCTTTTTCTTCTTAAGAACCGGAGTGCATTTTCTTCTTAAAAATCGGAGTGCATTTTTTTCTTAAAAACCGGAGTACATATTCCTTTAAAACCGGAGTTCTTTCTAGATTAAGGCCGGAGTTCATTTTAAGGACGGAATTTATTTTCTCAGGGGACGGAGCTCGTTTTCTCGAAGGACGGAGCTCATTTTCTCAAAGGACGGAGCTCGTTTTCTCAAAGGACGGAGTTCATTCTCTCAAAAGACAGAGTTCATTTTACATTACAGACGGTGGATTTTCAATGCAGAAAGCAGGAACTTAAAAACAGAGTACACGTGTAGTTAAGTATGAAATTCAAAACAGAGTATACTTCAATATTCTCAAAACATGAACTTAAAAGTAGAGCAGAGTACACTTGCAATATTCTTAAAGCATGAACTTAAAAACAGCGTCCGAAGTAACTTGCAACATTCTTAAAGAATGAATTTAAAAGCAGCGTTCGAAGTAACTTACCTGACGGGCTGACTCAAAATTCTTCCGTCCTTTCCTGACAGTCAGTTTTTACCGTCTTGGAGCTCTCTCCTTCACTCCCTTCTCTTGGCTTGTATTTTGCCCCCGCTTCAACACTCGTTGCCAGTATTTATAGAGGAGGGGTTAGGTGGAGTAAGTGGGGCAGGTAACTTACTTCCGTACTTCTTTTTAGAGGGTAGGTGGAGTAACTAGATTAGTTTGCCTACTCCATTCGGTCGCCGCCTAGTTAAATTCTAACAAAATCCTAAAGTCTTAATTTATTCTGGCCAACTGCTCCTTATTTATTGCCAATGCTGCCGGTTGACTCTTCAATTCCAGTCAACATCTTCAAATCCGGTCAACTCTTCCACTCCGGTCAATGTCTTTGAATCCGGTCAACTTTCCTACTTAAAGCCGGTCAACGTAATACCCTCAAATCCAGCCAACTCCTTCGAACCTAGTCAACATCTCCAATTACGGTCAACTTCTTCTTATTATTCACTCCGTCCATCACCTTTTCATAAACTTCAGATTTTATTCTCCTTGCACCCGTAATTCTACTCCGATTTTACCAACACACCAGGCCGGACTTGATTTCAGCTTAAGTGAAAGGCCGGACTGCTTTTAAACTAAGGGGGGACGGACTTCTTTTACCCTAAGAGAAGACGGACTTCTTTTTTCTCACACAAAGGCCACTCCGATCGTCAGGCCACTTCGGCCTCACTTCATACAATGCACTCTGGCCTTAATGCTCTAAGGCTGGTTTGGAACTTCTTATTATATTTTTCGGCCAACGTAGTTGACCAAATAACCTTTAATTTTTCCTCGATCCTTTGATTATTTTGACTCGATGACTGGGACTTTCTATGTTTAAGAATCTGGGTCGTCACAGAAAGCCCGTTTCTAGTCTCAGCCATTTTGTGGAATTGAGCATACTAACTACAAACCCAAAATGACAAGTTAGTCCCACGGACGTGGAAAGCGGTCCACCTGAAACATTACTTTGAGTGAAGACCCAAGTAGGTAATCTGTATGACATGAAGCGTACTTGTAACATACATTGTCATTAATAGAAAAAAATTCTTTTTCATTTGCATTGTGCCATGTATCTCTTTTCCTTCTTTTTCTTTTTCCATGTGAATGCTTACTTATAGGTTACACAAAATAAATGGCCTAGATTGCTCCTAAGTCGGGCGGATTTTTATCCGCTTGTAATTAAACCCTGGTTATTTGGGCGGCCCGTAAGCAGTTGAATTAAACATTGACCATTCATGCAACTCATAAGCGGTTGAATTAAACCCTAATCATCCAGGTGGCTCGTAGACGGCCGAATCAAACCTTGGTCATCCAAGCGGTTCATAGGCGGTTGAATTAAACCCTGGTCATCCTGGCGGTTGGTAAGCGGTCGAATTAAACCTTGATCATTTAAGTGGCCCATTTACGGTCTAATTCTAAATCTTAGGGGGTTTAAACGGCACTCGTAACAACCTCCTCTAATAGGAGCAAGCACTGTCAGTCTTCGACGGTCGACACATCAGGAGCAAAGTACTTTGTCCAAAAGCTGGCCATCCAAGATCATACATGGGCAGCGCCACCCAAACCTCATCTCACGCCTGAGTATAAAACCGGCTTGATACGACATCAGGATTCACCCTGAATGTCTCCTCAAAGACTTAGGTCTATCTGAGAGTACAACTCCCATCTCCAATGTTGCGAGACCGCCGGCCAACTCATATAAAGTATACAAAGCCGGCCGGCCAGTACAAAGAGCAAATGCCAAATGAAAACAAAGTCATCGAACGTAGCACGTTAGTAAAACAATCATTTTATTGATGTCAAAACTATATTTACAAGTATAATAAAAAATAAGAGTACAAAATCTCAGCTAAGGAGTAGAGCTCCCAAGAGGAGGTGGGAGAGGCCCCTG
>JAODPA010066269.1:0-10969 GCA_025585075.1 Nepenthes mirabilis | reverse complement strand
AGATATTAAAAAAAACGGGACTAAGAAATGTGAGAGCCGCATATTTAACAACCATTGAGATGAGGCGCATATCCAATGACCATTATGATAAGATGCACATGCTACATCTTAGATATGAGATGTAGATATACGGCTGATAGTTGATGTAGTAACCACCGTTGGAATATAAATTTTAACCATTTTTAAAAATAACAAAACATATTAATATTGTTTCATAAGAGAAACAGCCATGGCATCTCTCCCACATAAAGCAGAAACCAGGAGAGAACCCACGGCGTTTCCTAGATCGCTTCGTGGCGGAGGCCAGAAGGATCCCCAGGATCACAGAAGAGATGAAGCTGGGCAGTTTCATCTCTGCGCTTACTTACGGTGACTTTTTCAAGCACATTGCCCACAAAAATTCTCAAACTTTTTGAGAAGCAGAATCCATCACCAGGGCCTACGCTGCAATAGAAGAGGCCAACGAGGCAAAACGTCCAGAGCAGGCAGATCAGCCTCGACTGTTCCCTGGTGAAGGGAAGAGAAAGTATAGCGGCGGAGAACACCCCCGCCAGAAGCAGCGCCGGACTGGGCCCCCAGAACGAAGAGATTATGGGCCCACCAGTTTCACACCTCTAACGGACACACGCGCCAACGTCCTCATGCAGATCTATGGAGAAAAATTCCTGAAGTGGCCCAAACCGCTGAAGAAGGACTCTGGGAACCAGTCAAAGTATTGTGACTTCCATCGTTCTACTGGCCATTCGACTGAGGACTGCAAGACGCTGCAAAGGGAGATCGAAGATATGATTCGTAGAGGCCCCTCACGAAGTTTGTTAGAGGCTCGGGACAGAGCTCAGGAGCGGTTGATGAAGAGGGAAAGGAGCAGACACCACCCCGGAATAGGATTGCTGCGAGGGTGGTTAACATGGTCACCACCCGACCTGCCAAGAATCCGGCTGACAGCAAGGAGCAACAGACTGGGAGGAAGAAGCAGCGCACAGTAGACAATACGATTAGCTTCAATTAATGACTCAACTCATGTAATGTCCCCCCATACTGACCCCATTGTTATATCAGCACTCGTTTCAGACGGTAGTTCGGACTACTAGCTGAAATGAGTCTTTATTGATAATGAAAGTTCTAAAGATTTGCTTTACTTGGATGCCTTCTTTAAGTTAGGCCTAAAAAAGAACCAGTTAAAACCCTCCGAGGGCCCACTATATGGCCTAGACAATGAACCAGTGCCCGTTCAAGGGACAATCTAATTGGAAGTCACACTGGGCACCTATCCGAAAATAGCAAGTCGTATGCTCACGTTTATAGTAGTCGACCTGCCTTCCGTTTACAACGCGATACTAGGCAGGCTGTGCCTGACAGCATTTGAGGCGGTCACCTCAATTCCGCACCTTAAAATGAAGTTTTCGGCACCTTATGGTGTGAGAGAGGTGATAGGCGATCAAATAATTGGGCGGACATGCTACATGTCCCAGATT
This sequence comes from Nepenthes mirabilis, assembly GCA_025585075.1. Lineage (NCBI taxonomy): Eukaryota > Viridiplantae > Streptophyta > Magnoliopsida > Caryophyllales > Nepenthaceae > Nepenthes > Nepenthes mirabilis. The sequence continues at coordinate 9,494 of JAODPA010066269.1, read as the reverse complement.
GCCCCTAGCGGCAGCCCTGGCACGGTAGGAGAACTCGATCATCAAGACGAGACCACCTTGCAGCAAGTGCAGTCTGGTGAAGCCACAGATCTGGTCCCACTAAATCTGAAGGAACCGAAAAAGTGTGTGCAGATTGGCGGCTCACTCACTGGCACACTGCGCACTGAGCTGATCGCGTTCCTGCAATGAAACGCCGATATATTCGCATGGACTCCCGCAGACATGCCTGGAATTTCGGCTGAGGTAATGGTCCACAAGTTGGGCCTCAATTCTGGCCTGAAGCCAGTCAGGTAGAAGCGGAGAAACCACTCCACAGAGAAGCTGATCGCCATCCGAGATGAGGTGAAAAAGCTATTGGACGCTGGGTTCATTAGAGAAGTCCAGTACCTAAACTGGCTTTCAAATTTCGTCTTGGTTAAAAATAGCAACGGAAAATGGCGAATGTGCGTCGATTTTACCGATGCCAACAAGGCCTACCCGAAAGATAGTTTTCCCTTGCCTAGGATTGACCTACTGATTGACTCCACGGATGGATATGAGCTGCTCAGTTTCATAGACGCCTATTCGAGTTACAACGAGATTCGAATGAGTCAGGAGGACGAAGAACATACGTCGTTCATGACAGACCAAGGCAACTACTGCTACAAAGTGATGCCTTTCGGACTGAAAAACGTTGGAGCAACTTACCAGCGACTGGTCAACAAGATGTTTGAAAAGCAGATTGGTCGCAACATCGAGGTTTACGTCGACGACATGCTCGTCAAGAGCAGAGTCACTGGCGACCACATACGTGACCTGGAAGAGTCATTTGAGGTGCTCCGCCAGCACCAAATGAAACTGAATCCAGCCAAGTGTGTCTTCGAGGTGGCCTTCGGAAAGTTCTTGGGTTTCATCGTCTCCCAGAGGGGGATCGAGGCAAACCCAGAAAAGATCAAGGCCCTCGCTAACATGGCTCCCCCGCGGAGCATTAAAGACGTCCAACGACTGACTGGGCGGCTGGCAGCTTTGTCCCGCTTCCTCGCGAAGTTTGGTGACAAGTACTAGCCTTTCTTTAAAGCTCTGAGAGGGATGAAATCCAACGGATTCCAGTGGACGGCTGATTGCTAGTCCGCCTTCGACGAATTAAAGCGGTATCTGGCCAGCCCACCATTGCTTACATCACCTAAAGACGGAGAGGAGCTGTATCTTTATTTGGCGGTGTCAGAAGTGTCCCTCAGCTCCATCCTCGTCCGCCAGGAATCTGATATCCAGCAGCCGGTCTACTATGTGAGCAAAACATTGACCGGCCTAGAAATGTGCTATCCACGTGCGGAAAAAATGGCCATGGCGCTTATCTTCGCTGCACAAAAGTTAAGGCCATACTTCCAGGCGCATCGCATAGTAGTTATCACTGACCAGCCGCTAAAAAGTATACTCCAGAAACTCGACGTTTCGGGACGACTGGTGAAGTGAGCTATTGAATTGGGTGAGTTTGACATTGAATTCAGGCCCAGACCTACCATAAAAGTGCAGGCTCTGGCTGACTTCATTGTTGAGACCACGACCCCGATTCACGAGGAGCAGCCCGCAAAAAATGTAGAACAACCAGATAAAATTCCAGAATGGACACTCCACGTGGACGGATCATCCACGGATAGTGGCAGCGGAGCAGGGGTGGTCCTCGCGACCCCTGATGGATTCGAGATCAAGTATTCCTTCAAACTTGACTTCCCGACGACCAACAATGTCGCCGAATACGAAGCCCTGCTAGCCGGCTTACGATTAGCAAAGAAGTGTTCTGCCAAAAGGTTGGCGGTTTACAGCGACTCTGAACTAATCGTCAACCAGGTTAACGGGAGCTTTGAGGCTAACAACCCTTGCTTGGCCAAGTACTTGGTTAAGGCAAAGGAGGCCATCCAGGGCTTCGACAAACTTACCCTGGTTCACGTTCCTCGAACTGAAAACTGGAAGGCAGATCGGCTGGCTAGAGCCGCCGCTGCCGAAAACCCAGAACAGTACTCGAAGGACATGAGGGAGGTTTTGAATGCTCCCAGCATAGAGAAACAGTAGGCAATGCAGATTTTCGAAATGAAAAACTGGATGACGCCTTACCTTAGATACTTGGCTGACGGATCACTCCCGGAGGACGCCGAAAAGGCCAAGCCAGTTAAAAAGACAGCTGGCTGGTATACGCTAGTCGATGGGCGGCTGTATCGCCGTGGATACTCAACTCCGTATCTCCGCTGTCTATCTCCCGAGGAGGCAGACTACGCGCTGAGCGAAGTTCACCTCAGGATTTGCAGATCACACGTAGGCGAGAAAAACCTGACCTTCAAGATCATGCGGCAGGGCTATTATTGGCCCTCGATGAAAAAGAACGCGCTTGAGTTTGTAAAGAAATGTGAAAGCTGCCAGCTTCACGGCAACCTTCACCACCAGCCGTCCGCTGACCTGAAATCACTACAGGCTCCATGGCCCTTCGCGCAATGGGGGCTCGAGATTCTCGGCCCATTTCCCATTGCCACGGGGCAGAGGAAGTTTATTATCGCGGGCATCGACTACTTCACCAAGTGGGTCGAAGCAATCCCGCTGGCAAAAATCACGGAACACAATGCACTAGAATTTCTTCGCCAGAATATTGTCTACAGGTTCGACATCCCAGAGGTCGTAGTGACCGACAATGAGACCCAATTTTCGGGAAAACGTTTCGCCAAGTATTGCACCAACCTCAGGATCAAGCCGGACCACACTTCGGTGGCATACCCCCAGGCCAACGGGCAGGTGGAGGTCACAAACCGCACGCTGCTTCACGGGTTAAAGACTAAGCTGGAGGACGCCGGGGGCTCTTGGGTCGACGAGCTCCCTTCCGTTCTTTGGTCTTATCGAACAACCTCGAAGAAACCAACGCATGAGACGCCCTTCAGCCTCTGTTACGGGACTGAAGCAGTAATTCCGGTCAAAATCGGGCTCCTGAGTCTGAGAGTGGAGTCCTTCGATCCACAGACTAACTCCCAGAAAATCAGGGAACACTTATACTTGCTAGAGGAAGCCCGTGACGCCGCTAGAATACGGACAGCAGCCTACCAATACCGAGTTACCCGGTACTATAATAAAAAGGTGAAAGCGCAGAAATTCAACGTTGGGGACTTGGTCCTGCGAGGTGTCGAGGCCACAGGCAAGCGGGCCGGCCGCAACAAGCACTCTCCCAACTGGGAGGGACCTTTCTTGGTCTCCGCTGTCCTGCGAAACGGAGCATACAAACTCCAAAACCAGGACGGGAAGTTGGTCCCACGAATGTGGAACGTGACTCACCTCAAACGCTACTTCCAGTAGGGAACCCAGGTACGCGCTCACCCACTTGTGTGCATTCATTCGCATGCTTGTTTTAATTTTACAAAATAAGAAGTTTACTTAGCATATAGAATCCTAGGCTTTGTGTGCATACATATGAACTGTGTTTGCCTTGCAGGTTTACCTGACCTAGACTGCCCCTAAGTCGGGAGGATTTTCACCCTCTCGTTAAACCCTGGTCATCTAAGTGGCCCGTAAGCGGTCTAAACCTCGGTCATCCGAGCGGCCTGATAGTGGTCGTACTAAACCTTGGTCATCCAAGTGGCCTGATAGCAGTCTAAAAACCTTAGGGAGAAAGTATAGCACACGCGACAACCTCCTCATGGGGAGTAGCAACGTCAGTCAACAACGGTCGAAGGGAGGAGCATTTCTTCGCCAACATTGGCGGCCTAAGTCAGCACTTGTACGGCGCCACCGAGTTGGCTAACACAACCACCTACCCAACTTAAGGATCCTATTCCTTAGGCAGCCAGGTAGCCAGGTTGGCCGCCCCACGCAATAACTTTCTCAACGAAAGGGTAGCGTGATCGAACAGCGACGGGAAGCGTTCCTTCTCCAACGCTGGCTGCCCAAGTTATCACTTGGACAGCACCGCAAGTCTGGTTAATACAACCACCAACCAAGCCTAGCGACTTAGCTCCTTAGGCAACCAATCGACGGTTGCCGGCCAATCAGGTTGGCCGCCTAATGCAATGATCCACACAAACACAAAGCAATAAAGACAATGGACACCAAATTGAAAAGAATTTTTATTTTATTACTCAAAAAGTATAGTACAATTTACACAAGTCCCAAAAACGCAAAAGGAGTGCAAAAGGCTATAAGGGCGGCAGACCACCCTGGCTATCTCGGGGCTCTCCCACTAAGTCCTCCTTACGTTGCGCTGCGCGGTTGCTCTGATTGATAAACTCAATGGGGAAGTCAGGATCGATAAACCGTGCGACACGCCATCCGATGTTGAGCCCCTCTAACAGCCGGGCGTGCAGTGCACCCCCGATCTCATGGGGTCTGATCCGAATGGCCAACTCATTCTCTGAGGTTGCGGCCCGATCGGCAAGGCGTTTATTGCTCGCCTTAAGTTGATCGACCTCATCCTTCAAGCGGGCGCCCTCGGCTTTCAGCTTAACATTCTCCGCCTCCATGCTCGCCATGACAGCCTCAAGGGCAGCGGTCTGCTCTCGGAGCTCCCCTCCTTAAGAAGGAAACCTAACCTCTAGCCAGGTGATCTCAGCCTCCCGGTCCGCAATGATGCGATCGCGTTGCTCCACCTCCCGAGAGAAAGCTGAGATCAACCTTCTTGACTGCACAAGACAAAAGTGAAGCGTAAGTTATAAATACGAGGAAGAAAGAAGTGCAAGGAGGCTATTACAGGAATCGTACCTCATAAATCTTCCTCGAGGGCCTCGTAGGCCTGGACTCTAGACCTGGCCCGGTTGGCAGTGGGCCGGATGGCGATGGATCAGGAGCATCCTCTCGTGCCAAGCTCGCCGCTGCCTCATCCAAAATGCGGTCTAGAAACTCATCATCATCAGCAGCAGCGGCGGACTCCTCTCTCGCAACCTCTGGAGCAGCCGCAGTAGGCCCCTTCCCCTTGGCTGCCTCTGGAGCGGCTGCTGGAGGATCAGCCCTCATCGGCGGCTCCACAATAAAAACCTACAAGCCCTCTGCCATATCGCGAGTTGGCTCATCCGCAGACTCCATCCAGGCAGCGCCTGGGACCACATTCGTCGCAGGCTGAGCCAGGATGACTTCTCCAGCCTCCACCGGCCTATCTTCAATGACCTTTCCAGCTCCAGCAGTACTGCCGGATCCGCCGCAGATCCCGGCAGCCACGTAATCAATATGCGACAAAGATGAGGAAGGCATCCCAATTGTCCTCTCAGAAAGCTCCTCCTCCGTGCACCTTGAGTGGATGATCATACCCCTTGAGTCCTCAGGGTTCATCATCATAACCGGAGGGCTTGGCTTCTGAACCAGTGATGGCGGCCCCCAGTTGACCCTCTTAGACTCTGCCCGGGAGACTAAGAAGTCCCTCTTAAACTCATCAGGGTTAGCCCATATGGCCTTGGTTAGCCATGCGTAAGCGGCACAATCCGCCGCAGACGGCGTACCAAGGTACGCCTCCGGAATCTCGCCTCAGTTCCTCGCAAGAAGCCATTTCTCTCCCACCTTCACGAAGAAGAATTGGTTTTTCCAGTTCTTCAGCGAGTCGTGAATGGCCGTACTAATTTTTATTTCGGTACGGGGAGTGAGCGATATCCACTCTCCCCCCGGGTTCACTTTGAACACAACCCTAACGCTAGACATCTTAAACTTCTGGCCAAGCTTCCGGGCAAAAATACACAGGGTGCAGAGATACCTCACGGCGTTGGCGTGAAGTTGGGCGATGGGTACTCGCAGAGCCTTCATGATTGATTCTAGCTCCTCCGACAATGGCAGGTGGAGGCCGCTCCTCAGATGGGCCTCGTAAATGGTAATGTACCCCTCTGGTGGGGCAAAGGCCTTGTCGTCCTTGCTCGGAATCCTCCAGGCCGTCACCTTTGGGACATTGAACTCAACGCACAATGCCTTTTTGTTGTTCTCTCTCAAAACGGACGAGAAGTCTGCAACGGAAGCTATGATCGAACAAAAGCTAAGGTTCTTTAGGAAGGCTTGTCTGAGAAACGAGAAGGAAGAAGACGACGGGTTGAAGGCGTAAATGATTTCAAAAATACGGAAGGGAAACTTAAGCGCCAAGCATGAAATCCCTAATTAAGGACGCCGTTAGTCTTGACACGTGTCACCTCCCTATTTGACCCTACAAAAGGACGGATCTCTGGCGCATTAATGACCAGGATCTCCACCCAGCATAAGGGAGACACATGTCGCTTTCTGCCCTGTAAACCGGCCAAAGGCTGGTAGAAAGCCCTTTTGGAATTGACCAGGACGATCAACAATTCTGGTTCTCCGGAATTGGCCAAGATGGTCAATAATTCTGGTGCTCTAAAATTGACCAGGACGGTCAACAATTCTGGTTCTTCGGAATTGGCCAGGACGGTCAATAATTCTGGTTCTCCGGAATTGACCAGGACGGTCAACAATTCTGGTGCTCCGGAATTGATCAAGACGGTCAACAACTCTAGTTAAACTCTCCTTCACGCTTTTCACGAAGTTCCATGAGATCCTCAAAGTAAGGAAATGCATCCCATCATAAACATACTGGAGTCCAAACATCTGACTACTAGCATGGGAGGCTAGTGATGGGTATACCAGAAATAGACTGGCCCCAAAAAGTCAACAAAGGCCCAAGGCGATGGTTAACGCTCTAACAGCCTAGTTGGAAAACAAGCCCAAAAGATGAAAAGCCCAGGATGGTCAACGTTGGCGTTGACCGTCCAGGCGGCCAACTTTCTAGCAGACGGTCAACTCAATCGTTGACCGTCCGCGTTACGCACTTTGGGCCCAAGGAGACTTTTCTACAGTAATGGGCCTGGTCCACTCAGGCCCGCGGCCTACCAGGCGGCTAATAATAGACATCCTCCACAAGGGCGGCCAACACGCACGCAGACGGTCAACTCAAACGTTGACCATCTGTGTTTTTCACGTTGGGCCCTAAGGAGCCTTTCAATAGTAACGGGCTTGGCCTGTTTAGGCCCACAAATCATCAAGAGACCAACAACGGTTTTTCAAGGATATTCTGCGATCTCAGCTGGCACCAAAAAGGACATTGGCAATATTGGCACCTCCCATATAAGGAAGGTGCTAGATTTTCTCCAAATCTTTGCCAGCCCAGGCTTTCCAATGGTAACATGCGCAGAAGGAAAGCGCCCGATTTGGAAAGCTGTTGGCCGTATTATAAGGAAACAATCACAATCAGCTTGGCAACTGGCATCTGCTTTAGAAGGTAAGCCAGCCCGCAGATCACGGAGGCAATCTCTCCTTCCAAAGAAGGAGGATCGCCCTCTTGACCATAAAAGAAACCCTGGGTTCACCATCCAGGGCATGTTCTCAGTTATGCTTTCTTCAACACTTTTAACTGCATACGCTCTCTGCAACATAAACAAGTGCTCGCAGAGATATGCCTTCTCTGCCACCAACGTTCTCCAAAAATCCTAAGGCAACAAGCGAGCCCTCACGGCCGTTTACTGCCTTCCCACCTTCCAAATTCAAGAAGACCTCACATCTCTTTTACATCTGGATCAAACACTCTTTCTGTACCTCTCTCTTTCTCAATTTCAGTTTCTTTCTCTCAAAGACAGTTTTACTGACTTGAGCGTCGGAGTGTTTTCGGTGGGACAATTTCCCACCGAACACGCTGACCTCCTGTTCTATTTAGTGGTGTGCAGGATCCAACTCAGGGAACGGAGCCGGAGCCACGACAAGAGGATCATCCGAATCTGTTCGAAGTTCGAATCTAGATACGCATCAGTGCCCAAATTGTGTGCACCTACACAATCAAAAGTCCAAACTCCTCTTATTTTAGACCCAGAGGTGGGTCATCTATATACAATTTCTATATATGGGGCCAAAAGCCGCCCAATGATTTCAAAATAGATCACGGCATTCCACTATAACATATTAATGTATGCCAAGAATATTACCCACGACAAAACACAGTCAAGATACACGGACAGAGTAATTCTTAAGTTTTCACTGTAATATTTTCGTATGTCTAAATTTGTTATCGATAACCCTTGATCCGAGTACTTGTTTATTAGAAAATTCCGTTCTCAAGCACGAAATCCTTCATTCCCACTCTATCGAAAAACGTTCCAAAAGTCAATCGGTCTATAAGTCCAAACTCTTCATTACAGAATTCCCTTCATCATCAAATTTTCTTTTTCCATAGACATATTTTGAAACAAATTTTCATAATTCTTCGTGAGCTTGGGTCCTCACACGATCATAGTTTATGTGTAATTCTTCTTTGGAGCTTAACATTTTGATATAGATTTTCATATTTCCTTATGAGTTTAAATCCTCACGTATTCTTTATTCCATACATAATTTCTTTTGGAGCTTAGGGAATTTAGGATTTCCTTCTAATATAATATCAGGCAGAATTCTTGAAACTTTCGATCGATAATTCATAACAAATGGTTATAACATAATTTTCGAAACATTTTAGATTAATGTATTATGATACATGCATAATTTATCCTAAAACATAAAATATATAGGAAATTCTTACCGCTATAGGTCGAACATAATTTTAGAGCGTTCAGACATCAAATACCTTCTCAAAAGTATGCTATATAATTTTTGAAACTAAATCATGTATAAATTACAATTTATTTGGGATAAAATCCAAAGGGGCGCGGATTAATGTTTTCGATGAATATAAAACCATATAAAATAACTGATTCGGATACCCAATTGATAAATTAACATGTTGAATGTGCAGGTAATAATATTCTAAAGTCAATTTATTTATAAATCCAAATTTAATTAGTAAAAACCTTTGGGGCACGGGTTGTGGGTTTTATGTCCAAAACCCGGTCAAAACTACGAAATCAGGCACGAAATTCTTATATTTGCTTGCTCAAGTTATGGGTAACGGTTACCTGAGGCCAAATCATGCATAAAACTCGAATTAAATGGTAAAACGGTTCTGGGCGTGGGTTAGGGTTCTGGGTTACAAAAAACCGCTCAAATCTCGATATTGGAACATAAAATCGATGTATTTTCATGCTTAATTTATAAGTAATAATATTCTAGAGCAAATTTAGCAAAAGCCCTAAAAATCGGAGCTAAATGGGCTCGGGTTAGGGCCTCCTCAAGCAAAATTTCACATAAAACCTCAAATTTGGATACTCAATTAATAAATTAATATGTCCAAATTGTGGGTAATCATATTCTAACCCCTAATTAAGCAAAAGCCCCAAAAATCGAATCCCAAAATCACCCAAATGCGAGGTTAGGATTTGAGTTTCAAAATTGTATAAACCTCCAAATTTGGACATGAAATTCATATTTATCTATAGTCTAGTTATGGGCATCACATATACATACATAGATTGGGCATCGGGACAATAATACCCGAAAAAAATTAAACAAAAATCAAAGAGAATGTATATCTTATACTTATCTTGACCCGCTCTATGATTTCTCCAACTAGCTCAAAGCTGGAATCTATCCTAGAAGCCTTTGTTTGGCCATTTCTCTCTCTTCTCCCTCCCTTACTC
>JAODPA010066268.1:0-10969 GCA_025585075.1 Nepenthes mirabilis | reverse complement strand
CTTTTCACTATTCATGAATAGTATTTTGTCGGCATACTATGACTTGATGAAATGTCTTCATGAGCATATGGAAAGTGGAAATATGTTGGTAGGATGTGATGGATACCTGCAAACAAAAGTTAGTGGAAAACATTGAATGATATATATATATATTTTTATTTACAAATCATGGGCTCAAAGATCAAATGGATCTTGTGCATGTCCGCCTGGATCCTGTGTTGGGCCATAAGGAAATGGGCTAGCCGATGGAGTTGATGAAGTGGATGAGCCCACCTTATCTGCTTCAGTATTAGCAATTTCTTTAGCGAGAGCAGCTTCAATAGTTGCTAAGTCTTCTTCATCAGTAATAGAGGCCCAACTTCGCCGTTGCTTTTGTAACAGAGATTTTATATCTGTAACTCTAGCTCATGCTCTGTTTTGTGAACCTCAAATGTGTTGAAGCATATAATTAATGTCATCATGAATTTGAACCGATGGTTGTGGACAAAAAGTTCTTCGTGATCGACAAGAATGCATAGATAGTGTTGGAGAAGTATTTGGAATTTGTGTAGCTCATGTTTCTTTCATGAAAATCTGATGATGAATACTGTCGACGGTAGGATTTTCACAACGAGATATTTTTGAAGATAGTCCTTTAAGACCTTGATAAAATGATTTTTTAGCCTGAAGATCTTTTTGAATATTTTGAGGAATAATAGACGTGAAATTAAATTTATCCCACCATTTGACTTTGAAGTCTCGAACAATAGATAACGGTGCATCTGGATAAGTTGATCGACAAGTGAAAGCCCAAGACATTATCCAGGGAATTGTGTAATCAATTTGAAAAGCTATTTTATGATGATCAAGAAATATCTTGGGTGTAAGTGTTTCATAATAGAGGTGTGCTTCATTGATCGGAGTTGGATAGATAGTAGGATAATGTCAAAAGTAAAGCCACCATTCAGAGAACCAAAAAGGAATTTGGTTAGGACAATTTTGATCAAATTTGAAGAACCAAGAATGACTGTAAGAATGAAGAAAAGTGCATTATACCATGCTTCCTTATAATCCTGATAATTATATCCCATGGGTTGATAATGAACAGAAAACGGTTTAATGTCTAAAGGATCAAGAGCTATGACTTGATGGGGTCGAATCCTTTTGATTTTGCAAATGGAGTAACTGATAGAATTATCTTGAAAATTCCTATGATGCTTAAGTTCTATCGAATCCGAATCAACAAGGATTAATTCATAGAATTGCTGTGTTTTTTAAGGTTTGGCTGTTGGATATAAATAATTTGATTGAAACATTTGATTCGTAACATTGAGTAATTCTTACAAAGACAATGGTTTGTATAGGCCTGTCATAGTAATATGTTATTTGATAGGTTTAGTAAAATAATCGGACAATTGAGAAGAAGATGAAGAGGCTGATATTTGACGTGGAGAAGTAGCGGGTATAATTTGTGGATGTATCACGGCATAATCATGAGCAGTTTATTTGGCTTGAGTAAAAGGAGGATGTACTTGGTTACCTTTGTCCTTTTTAGGAGACATACTAGTCCTGTATAAAGGCGTAAAACTTAATAAATCTTTGTTAAAACTTGCTTTGATAAATTTGTAAAATAAATTCGTCCAGAAAACAAATATTGATGGGGGATAAATACATGATTTAAATACGTTTTGTTTTAGGTAAAGTTTGTTGCTTTTGATTGATTTAGATATTGTCGATTATTTATGTTTTGCCATATAGTTCGAATTTGAAGTGGATTGCGTTGCCACCACAATGACAAGTTAATCTTACACAACCACCTAGACATTTAATTAGAAGAAAATTTTCTGAAATATCGGAAACTCCTGAAGGAAATATCATTTGTAAATTTTGTACTCCACAGATACCACGATCATTAAGCTTCAATACACATAGGACACAAACATTTTTATCTGATTATGAAAGTGTTAGACCATCTTCTGTTAGTACATGTTATCAGTCCACACACGAGAATCAAGATAATTGACATATAGAAAATAGAATGCCTATCCCAGCAATAATTACTCAAACTATTCCTGATTCACCAACTTTCTCAGATATACCAACTATTAATGTTATATCTAATGATCCAAATCCTTCTATATGGGATCTACCAGATGATGAAGTTTATAAAATTGGAATTGGATTACTTTATCAAAATATTGAATAAAATATCTAATTAATATTGTATCAAACAAATGAGTTATGATATGCAATATGAAGAAATGTATAGTAAATGACAGAAAAAATATCCTGAACTCATTAATTCTGAATTTATTCCTAATATAGATATGTTAAGAAAAGAATTCATATCTAACAAAAATAAAAATATTAGGGATTGGTATTTTAAAATATATAATAAAGTACAACTTGAAGAATTTAGAATTTTATGGAAACAACAAATAATGTCATTAAGAATAAATTTACTATTTTTTGAATGGTTCCTTCCGTATATTCAAAATACTATTTAACCATCTCAGAATACAAAAAATATTAATGTCAACAATAGAATTACTACCACTTGGAATACGACCAATGGGCAACAAATTACATCTGTCCATCCTGCTCTTACAAGATTAAAATTAAACATTGATAATACCACTATCACTACATCTCCATTTAAAAAAGATACTGATAGAGAAAATGATAGTAATACAACATTAGAAGATATGAAAAATGTGTATGAACAAAATATTTATCAATCTCAAAAACTCCATACGGTTGCTCAGTAAGTTGATAAAATTGAACATACTCTACAAAGTAAAGTAGGAAATCCTTATCAATTTTCACATAGTATAGCCCCATTACCAAGTTCTCCTTCACCTACTATTATTGATGTTCAATTTTCACCAAAACGTACGGATATATTATTAGAACAAATAACAAAGCGATTAAATGAGTTACCTTCTACATATACTCCTAAAGCATTGTATCTTAAAATAGTTCAAACACTGGAATACCAACAATCAAAAATATTAACTAGAAAACCTAGTTATAAATATCAAACTAACAATCAATATATTCAAAAATTAAATAACAAATTATCAAAAAATCAGACATCTTCTCAATTTATTAAGAAAAAATATAAAGATAAAAAGATACAAACAATAGAAAAACGAAGAAGAAAAGAAGAAAGAAAAACATAATATAGTGGAAGCTCCACCTTCTTTCGTAAATTCAACAGACACTAATCAAATTTCATTATCATTACCTACTCTAAAGAAATCATCACTAACTTTAGTGGATCTCCTACCATCTCCACTAAATGGAAATACTATTACATCTACTACACCTACCACCAAGTATATTTCTACGACAACAGATACAAGTGATTTAGAAATAATACCTTTACATACTAAAAAACAATCTTTAAACAAAAAGTTATCAATTGTTGATATTAAAACATTACCAAATATTGTATTATCCAGAGAAAAGACGTTGACTCACAACAAATCTTCTATCCTAAATATGTATATATTAACTCTACTACAACCTTCTATTTTTACATTCAAATAACATCAAATGAAGTACAAATACAGAATCAAGCTTTTCTCTTTCGTCTAATAAAAGAATTGTCTACCTTTAACTATCAACCTCGACCAGTTAAAGAAACTCTATTTCTACTTAATACTCCTAATCCTCTTAGAAGTTTATCTTTTATTTTAACTTTAAACGATGAACCAAAGGATTCATCTATCTATCAAAAATATATTAACCAAGTTACTCTCAATCTCCTGTCCTTATTCGACCAACCAATTACCTCATACAACACTTTTACATTAACCAAAGACTGTCAAACAAGTCCTAATATATTTCTCGATAGCCTGCTCTTTAATTTCTCTTGGCATGATCCATTTTTAGATCCTTTCAATCCTTTACACCCTTGTTATTCCGTATTCAAACATGTTGCGTTTGGGGGCGTATAAGGTCTGACTCATTTTTTGACTTAGTGTCATTTTCAAAACCTTCTCAATTAGCTAAATTAGTTCTTGACTATATAAAATTTCAAATATCATTATTTAAAAAAACTGAATTAACTTGAAAAATAGATCCTTTAATTCTGCATATATACCCGGGAATATCTCAATACATAACTATTCAAAAAACCCTTCAACATAATATCAAATTACTTAACAAGTATATAACAGTATCTTCACCGAATACTTCTGTTGCGCACCTGGTTCCGACTTCGAACAGATTCAAATTCGTTTGGATTGTTGATCCGGCTCCGTTCACTAAGTGAGAATCCTGCACACCACTAAAACGAACAAGAGATCAGTGTGTCGGCGAGATGTTGTCTCACCGAAAATACTCTGATACTCAAGTCAGTAAAGCCTTTGCGATTGGAGAAGGTAATGCGGAAAAGCGAGAGAAAGGGAAGGAGTTAGGAGTGCTGGCTTGCCAAGCACGTGAGCGATCGCTTCCTACTCATAGAGAGCATAAGGAAACGATGTTTTGAAAGCGTGGAAGCTTCCGGGAATGACTCTCGGGAGGCCGATTTGGTCTCCAGGAAGATGGAGACCTCCGGTGGGGTTTAGAGGATGAACGCCCGTAAAAGTGGAAGAGACGATGGCCTCCGTCCAGTACTCTGTCAGCCTTCATGAATGTAAGCATCCTTTCTGTCAGTAAGAGCTTGGGTACGTGAGAGCTCGAGTGTAAAAGCTCGTCTCAATACGTAAGCGATTGCCTGTCAGAGCTTCTGTCTGTCAGTAAGAACGTATGAATCGAAATGCCTTGTCTGTAAGCCAAAGCGTGTTTCTGAGAATGTGAAGGCCAAAAGTCGTAAGCCACCGATTGTCGTGTGTAAGCAAGAGCATGTAATCAATAACTCGTCAACCAAAAGTCGTAAGCCCAGATCCCTCCCCAAAATCAGGATTCTAGGGTTTACTTAAAGTGGGTAGGGTGATCTGCCTTCTTTGGAAGGCATGATCACTTGCCTTATCCTTGGTTGGTCTGCCTTTCAAAGCTGATGCCAATTGCCAAACGGACCAAGATAGCTTCCTTCCACGGTAGTCAGTGACTTTCTAAACCGATCACCTTCCTTCTGTGGATGTTACCGTTGGAGAGCCTAACTTGGCAAGGAATTGGGAAAATCTGGCGCCTTCCTTTTAGGAAAGGCGTTGATTTTGTCAATGCCCTTTCTGGGAGCCGGCTGGGATCATGGAAGATGCTAGGAAGGCCGTTGCTGGCCGTCTGATGGATTGTGGGCTCAAGTGGGCCAGGTCTGTAACCGTAAAAAGCCCTTGTTGGGCCTACTGCTATAGTACGTCCGGTCAACACCTGAGTTGACCATCTGCATGCGAGTAGGCCGTCTCCTAAAGTCTAAACGGTCAACGTTGGCATTAACCATCCTAGGCCTTTCAGGGTTTGGGCCTAAGTCTTCAGTTGGGCAGTTCACGAGTTAACCGTCCAGCAGGCCGTTTTGGGCCTACGTTGACTTTCGGCCAGACCATTTTTGGTATACCCATCACTAGCCCCTATGCCGGTGGCAAGAATGCTGGCCACCGGTATGTTCATGATGGGATGCCTCTTATTGCCCTTCGGCGTTTGACGATCCCGGAGGACTATATGAAAGGAATAGAGGAGAGTCTGACCGGAGCTATTGTCTGTCTATGGCCAGTTTCGGAGGAGAATATTGACCAGAACTATTGACCGTCTTGGTCAGTTCTGGAGAAATGTATTGACCAGAACTATTAACCGTCTTGGGTCAGTTCTGGAAGAGAATGTTGACCAGAGTTGTTGACCATCTTGGTCAGTTCTGGAGAAGAATATTGATCAAAATTGTTGACTGTCTTGGTCAGTTCTGGAGAAGTGTATTAACCAGAACTGTTGACCGTCTTGGTCAATTCTTGAGAAGAGTATTGACTAGAACTATTGACCATGCTAGGTCAATTCTAGAGAAGAATATTGACCAGAACTATTGACCGCCTTTGGTCAGTTTCGAAAAACTTTCTGCCAGATCTGAAGAACGCGTGGCCATCAACCGGCTTGCAGGCCAAAAGTAGACACACGTCTTCTTTTGGTTGGGTAGATATCCTAGTCATTAATGCAACAGAGATCTTCCTTTTGAAGAGCCAAGCAGGGAGGCGACATGTGGTAGCAGAAACGGCATCCTTTTCTGAAGAGTTTAAGGCATTTTGCCCATTCAGTTTCCATCCACATTTCAAAAACCTTCCATGCCTCCTAGCCTTTGTCTTCTTCATCTCCAACTTCTCAGAAACCCTAACCCTTCCTGTAAACCATGGCCCCCATTGCCGACATTTCCTCCGTTCTTAGAGAGAGTGACGTTAAAGCATTGTGCGTTGAGTTCAACGTCTCGAAGGAAATCGCATGGAGAGTCCTGGGAAGGAACGACAAAGCCTTTGCTTCACCGGCAGGGCACATCATAGTATACGAGGCCCACCTAAGGAGCAGCCTCCGTCTTCCGTTTCCAGACGACTTGCTGCCCATTCTGTGAGCCCTACTAGTCCCGATAGCTCAACTACACGCTAATGCCATCCGATATCTCTGTACTCTATGCATTTTCCTTCGGAAATGCGCTAAGAAGCTAAGAATGTCGACGGTGAAGGGTCTGTTTAAGATAAACCACGGAGGCGAGTGGATATTGCTCGTCCCCCATTCTTGCTTGAAGATAAACACTGCCATTTATGACTCGTTAAAGAACTGGAAGAAGCGGTTCTTTTTTGTGAGTGTGGGACGACCTGGCCCCTTGCGAAGGACTGGGGCAAGGTGCTGGAGGTGTATACGGGGATGCCGTCCATGATAGAGACGGCATCCCTAGAGTGGTTAACCGATTTGATTAAGGAAAACCCTGCTGACTTCAAGCTGGACTTCCTAGTTTCTTGGGCGGAAACTTGGATGGTGAACTGGGGACCGCCTTCCTCGATTCAAAGGCCCACGCCACCAGCAAGGATGATGAGGCCGGAGTACTCCAAAGGTCTGATCATCCGTATGTGGCACACTGATGAAGGGTTTATCAGCCCGCTGCCTGAGAAGGTGCTAGAGACGCCTTCGTTGTCGTCGTTCGGTGTTGATTACGTCGCTGCTGGGATCTGCAGTTGACCTGGTAGTACTGCGGCCCTGGAGGAGACATACGAGAACTAGCCGGTGGAATTAGGAGAAGGAGTCATCCTGGCGCAGCCCGCGCTGCAAGTGGTGCCTAGTGCGACATTGATGGAGTCCTTTACAGAGCCCTCTTGCGAGCCAGCGGTGGAGGTGCGGGAGACATTCGTTAGCTCTCCCATTGCACGGACTCCTGCTATGGAGCCAATAGTGGAGCTTAATCCTCTAGTAGCTGCTATGGAGGCTACCGTTGAGGAGCCCGTAGTAGCCATGGATGAGACTGATGAGCTGCTGGAGAGCATTTTGGAGGAGGTTGCCACTAGTTTGGCTTGAGAGGATGCTCCTGGTCCACCGCCACCTGGGCCAGGTCTGGAGGCCAGGCTCGAGAGGCCCACGGGGAGATTTTCTGAGGTACGGGTATACCAAAAATGGGCTGGCCTAAAGTCAACGTAGGCCCAAAACAGCTTGCTGGACAGTCAACTTGTGAACGGCCCAACTAGAGACTTAAGCCCAAACCCTGAAAGGCCCAGGACAGTCAACGCCAATGTTGACCGTCTAGACCTCAGCAGATGGCCTACTCGCATGCAAACGTTTAACTCAGGCGTTGACCGGACGTACTGTAGCAGTAGGCCCAACAAGGGTTTTTTACGGTTACGGACCTGGCCCACTTGAGCCCACGATCCATCGGATGGCCAGCAACGGCTTTCCTAGCATCTTCCACGTCCCAGCCGGCTCCCAAAATGAGCATTGACAAAATCAGCACGTTTACCATAAGGAAGGCGCTAGATTTTTCCAATTCTCTGCCAACTGGGGCTCTCCAATGGTAACATTCACAGAAGGAAGGTGATCAGTTTGTAAAGTCACTGACCGCCATGGAAGGAAGCTATCTTGGTCCATTTGGCAACTGGCATCAGCTCTGAAAGGCAGGCCAACCAAGGATAAGGCAGGTGATCACGCCTTCCAAAGAAGGAAGATCACCCTGCCCACTTTATGTAAACCCTGGAATCCTAATTTGGGGGACGGCTTCTGGTTTACGAGTTCTTGATTACATGCTCTTTCTTACACACGACAACTTGTGGCTTACGACTTCTGGCCTTCACATTCTCAGAAACATGCTTTGGCTTACGAACAAGGCATTCTGATTCATATGTTCTTACAGACAGACAGAAGCTCTTACAGGCAATCGTTTACGTACTGAGACGAGCTTTTACACTCGAGCTCTCATGCAACCAAGCTCTTGTGGACAGAAAGGATCCTTACATCCACGAACGCTGACAGATTACAGGACGGAGGCCATCATCTCTTCCACTCTTACTGGCATTGGTCCTCTAAACCCAAACGGAGGTCTCCAGCTTCCTGGAGATCAAATCAGCTTCCCGAGAGTCATTCCCGGAAGCTTCCGCGCTTTCGGAACATCGTTTCCTTACGCTCTCTATGAGTAGGAAGCGATCGCCCACGTCCTCGACAAGCCAGCACTCCTAACTCTTTCCCTTTCTCTCGCTTTTCAGCATTACCTTCTCCAATCCCGAAGGCTTTACTGACTTGAGCATCGGAGTATTTTCGGTGGGACAACATCCCGCCGACATACTGAACTCTCGTTCGTTTTAGTGGTGTGCCGGATTCGTACTCATTGAACGAAGCCGGTTCAACAATCAAGATGAATCCGAATCTGTTCGAAGTCGGATCAAGGTACGCATCATTGGCGCTGTCTGTGGGAAACATTTACAAAAGCCAACCACTATTCCGAACAACGCTCTCTTTAACCTTCTGACTCTACAATGGTGAACACGAGATCCCAATCTAGCGATCCTGCTAGAGACATTACTTACCCCGACCAGGACCACGCTGCTAGTGCAAAGGTCAACGGGGCTACGAGCGGAATTCCAGCGCCCTATTTTCAACAACTGATGGAGCAGATGCTGGCCAACACGCGTCTGCTCCAGATACTCTACTCTTAGAACGAGCAGCGTCTGTAGGCGGCTCCTCCAGCAGCAGTCCCTGCACCGGCCACCAAAAATGGTGGCCAGAGAAAAAAGAAGCCGTCCAAATGGCCCGAGAGATTAGGGAACAATCCGATTCCAGCATCCTCCCGCATTCCTTGCCAGAATAGGCCTGAAGAACGTTCTGAAGCACAACTCCGTGGAAAAGTTCGGAGAGAAGAAATCCTTGGTACTCTCAGGCCGAAGACGAGAAGGCAGTCCAGGAGCGAGCCTCCAGGACTGCCAGATCTGCTGGAGGCAACAGCCAGCTGGCTGCTAGACTCTCCAGAGATAAGACGGAGTTGAGGGCTTACCTCAACTCCAAAAGATCAGCTAACGCCACTCGCGTAAATCCGTGAGTGGACAAAATCTAGAACCGCGTGTTCCAAGACGAGGAGTACGCCATCGACTTGGACCGATCTCCTTTCACAGCAGAGATCCTGAGCCGTCCACTCCCCACGAAGTTTAAGATACCTTCCCTTGACTCATACGGTGGGAGTAGTGATCCGGTTGACCACCTGGATCACTTCTGCACCCATCTGAGTCTACAAGGGTTGGAGGACTCAGCGATGTGCCGCTGCTTTCTACTCACACTGAAGGGAGATGCCCGAATCTAGTTCCATCACCTCTCTTTAGGCACTGTCGACAGCTTCCGTGAACTCATGGATCTCTTCCTGGCTCAGTACGTCTCAAGCTGACGGGAAGAGAAGTAGTCATGGCATCTCTCCCATATTAAGCAGAAACCGGGAGAGAACCCACGACAATTCCTAGATCATTTTGTGGCAAAGACTAGGTGGATTCACCGGATCATGGAGGAGATGAAGCTGGGTAGTTTCATCACCGCCCTAACCTACGGGGACTTCTTCAAGCACCTGGTCCACAAGAATCCTCAAACCTTCCAGGAAGCGGAGTCCATCACATGGGCATACGCTGCTGTGGAGGAGGCCAACGAAGTAAAACGCCAAGAGCGGGCGGATCAGCCTCGATCATTCCCTACAAAGGGAAAACAAAAGTACGGCGACGATGATCACTCCCGCAGGAAGCAACATAGGTCTAGGCCATCGGAACACAGAGACTATGGGTCCACTAGCTTCACGGCTCTGACGGACACCAGCTCAAACCTACTCATGCAGATACATAGGGAGAAGTTCCTGAAGTGGCTAAAACCACTAAAAAGGACTCTGGAAACCAGTCAAAGTACTGCAACTTCCACTGCTCTGCTGGGCACGCGACGGAGGACTGCAAGATGTTGTAGAGGGAGATCGAGGAGCTGATCCATAGAGGGAACCTCACCAAGTACATCAGGAGCTCCGGACAGAGCTCTGGAGCAGCTGACGGAGAGGGGCAGGAATGGACTCCTCCCCGAAATCGGGTTGCAGCAAGGGTGGTTAACATGGTCACCTCCCAACCTGCTAAAAATCCATTTGACAGCAAGGAACAGCAGACTCGGAGGAAGAAACAGTGCACGGCAGACAACACTGTCAGTTTCAGTAACGATGACTTAGCTCATGTTATATACCCCCATGTTGATCCCCTCATTGTAACCACACTTGTTTCGGACGATAGCGTCAACTACCAGCTGAAGTGAGTGTTCATCGATAATGGAAGTTCGAGAGATTTGCTTTACATGGATGCATTCTTTAAACTATGCTTAAAAAAGAATCAACTAAAACTTGCCGAATGCCCGTTATACGGCCTTAACAATGAGCCTATGCCTGTTCAAGGGACCGTCCAGTTGGAGGTCGCCTTGGGTACATATTCGAAAATAGCAAGTCGAACACTCACCTTCCCGGTGGTCGACCTACCCTCAGTGTATAACGCCATATTGGGCAGACCTTGTTTAACAGCGTTCGGGGTGGTCACCTCAATTCCACATCTCAAAATGAAGTTTCCAACACCCTACGGTGTCGGGG
>JAODPA010066267.1:0-10969 GCA_025585075.1 Nepenthes mirabilis | reverse complement strand
GATAACATACTTAAATATATGCTTAAATTTTTTTTAAAGAATTTGAACTCTTCTCTGCTTCACATTTATCAATATTGATGCGTCTTGTTACCAAATTTCGAACGGGTTCGGGTTGCGTCGATCGTTGAATCCAACTCCGTTCACCGAATCTGGATCCTGCACACTACTAAAACAAATGAGAGGTCAGGTGTCGGCGGTATATTGCCCCACCGTAAATACTCTGACACTCAAGTTAGCAAAACAGCCTTCCAAGAATCAAGAAGTTAAAGGAAAGGGTATTATAAGGGTAAGGAATAGAGAGTGTTTGTGGTTATGATTTGGCTCTCGCTGGAAGAGATTATTGTCACTCGAGAGGAACGGTGATTCCTATCCCAGGGTTTATGGGGATCAAAGTGATTGGAGGGAGAGATAGAGCGTGGGCATACTGTCAGCGTGAGAGTCTATGAGTGCGCCGTGTAAGCTCTAATGGATTACTCAGGAAAAAGGAATAGGGATGTGAAAACAATTCAATTAGGTATGAGAGCGTTTGTTTCCTTCAAGAAAGTGTGCCCCGGAGTATGGACTCTATGGTCTTGTTATAGTCGAGAAGTTGAGCATCCTTCCTTAGGTAGGAGTGTGTGATTCCAGTACTCTATTGGAACAACTTCCTTTCTTGACATTGACATTAATGGCGGTAACGGCTACCTTCCTTCTGTGTTTTGCGACGGCTAGGGTTTACAGCAGACAAGGGAGAGAATTTGGCACTTTCCTCACATGCGCTGAATGTGTTGGTGACTATTGTTGTGGAGGTTGCTTTCTGGGAGAGCACAAAATCAGAGAAGAAAGTAACGGCAGGTCAAACTGGGCCTGGCCCACTTAAGGCTTATTCGTGGGTTGGCCTGCTATAACACTGCTGGTCAACAGAAATGTTGACCGTCCTTGGTGCCAGTCGCTAGTCCTTATACTGGTTTCATTGGTCTTTCGTCCAGTCAACGGTTCGCGTTTACCGTCCAGGCTAATGCATAGGCCTTCATGGATTTGGGCCGTTTCTCCTTCTTGGGCTAATCCACTATGGGAGTACCCATCACTAGCCCCCCATACTGATCGTCTGAATTCTGACCTCCAATATGTCCACAATGGGTCATGTGACTTGAAGTCCGTCAAGATCCACTGATCGGATCTGTTGACCGTCTAAGCCAAAATTCGAAGAACATGCTAAAGAAAAAGTGGACCGAATTTGTTGACCGTCTTTGCCAAAATTTGGAGAACCTGTTGAAGAAAAAATTAACCGAATTTATCAACCGTCCTAACCAAAACCCAGAGAACAGGTGGGAGTGGAGTGATGCGCCATCATTAGTTATTTTGTTTAGACAAAAAGGCGGCCACGTGTCTGCACATAGTGAATTGAAAATTCTGATAATTAATGCACCGGGAGATTTGGTTTGTCAGTGCCCGTTCAGGAGGTGCCATGTAGCAGTAATGATGGTGTTTGTTTATGAGATGGTTACTTTGTCTGGCATTCATACTGCCTTTAAGTTGCCTGTTCATCTCCCTTTTTTTTGAATTTCCTACGCTTTCCTTCGTCTACCTCGAGTGAGCATTTTTTTTGAGTGTTACACAATTTTCTTCCTTACTTCCATACTCATTGCTCCCATTGCATAGATAGCTTCGACCCTTATAGAGATTGACCTGAAGGAGTTGTACGTAGAGTACAGCGTTCCTAAAGTGATCATTCCTCGTGTTCCTGACAATGAGGGCTGGGCATGCTCATCGCCTGAAGGTTGTATCACTATTTATGAGTCCCATTTGAGGAGTGGGCTATGCCTTTCCATTTCTGACTAGTTATTGGAGATTCTGCCCACCCTCAAAGTCCCTATCGCACAGCTTCACGCTAATGTTGTGCGGTATCTATGTACATTCTGTATTTTTCTTTGTCAGCATTCAAAGAAGTTGACGGTGGAGATGGTGAGGGTCCTGTTCAAGTTCAACCAGGGAGGGAGTGGATCTCTTTGGCCCCCTTGGGCGGTCTCTAGGTTAGCACCGCCATTTATGACTCCTTGAAGAAATAGAAGAACAGGTTCTTTTTTATTTATGTGGATAGATCCTAGCCATTGGCTAAGGAATGGGGCAAGGTTCTTGAGGTTTACACCAGGACTCTCACTGAGACGGAGTCCCTGGAATGGCTCTTTAAGTTGGTAGAGAAACACCATTTAGATTTTCGGAGAGACCATTTGATTTCTTGTGATAAGGCTAGGAAGGTCAAGTGGGGGCCTCCGTCACCGGAGCAGAAGATGATGAAGGCCTCTAGAAAGAGGAAGATTGGGGCTCTTTTAATCAGGGAGCCAACCGGCAATGGTTCTCCCACTAGTCCAACGACGATGGTGGCAGCAGTAAGGCCTTTCTCATCCTCCTCCACCGATCCCGAGAATGCGCTAATTGGCCAGCTAGTTGGAGTGGGGGATAGCTCCGGCATATGTGGCAAAGGTTTTGCTGTTGAGGTTTTTAGGGAGAGACTGTACCTTACCGCCAGCTGTGTTGTTCTTGCCCTCCCGCAGTCGGAGCACTTGATGTGCTTGGAGCCTTTCCCGGAGGCCATCATTGTGTCGTTGATCTATTGAAGAAGATACCAGTCGGGGAACCCAGGGAGGCGCCTGTTGAGCCTCTTGTTGGGCTAGCCGTCGCGACATCTAACGAGCTTGCCCTTAAGGAGATTCTCGGGGAGCCATGAGTGTTAGCTGTCAGAGAATCTTAACTGGTGGTTGAGGTTAGGGTAGAGATCTCGAAGGAGGTCGTCGCTGAGGAGCCTGTACAGGCTGTGGAAGGGCCTTTGGAGCCTATCGTTGGGGTGTCGTCTGAAACGGACGACCTTATGGTGGAGCTATTGGAGGAGTTTGCAGCGGAGGCTATTGCTGGATACGTTCGAGAAGGTTCCATTTTTGGTCCTCCGCCGTTTGAGTCAAGATCTCGTGCTAGGCCAGTACTTCCGGTGCGTAAGATTTGGCCGGTAAATTTATTATTATTATTATTATTTTGTGGTTTGCCTCTTCTTTTAGTTTAACTGCTGCTAACACTTATTATTTTTATAGGCACAAAAAGTCTTCGGAGCTATTGTTAAGGCGATTGGCCAGCGAGACCTGGTGATCGCTGACAGGGATCGACTGATTGCGTGGCTCGACGAGGAGCTAGAAGCGATGAGGGCGGAGCATCGAGATGATGCGGTCGCTCTAGGATCCGTGCTGGCTAACCTGGAGGTAGAAATTGCCCAGCTTAGAGAGGAGAATGCTAGCCATAAAGATGTCGTGGTGTCGGGTCTAGTTGAGGAGAACGACAGACTTAAGGAGGAGAATGCTCGTCTAAAGGAAGAGGCTGACCAGACCACGCTGTGCTTTGACTAGCTTGAGGGGAAAATGGCCACTCTGGAGAATCAGCTGACCACACGTATCCGTCCCCACGAGGTTGAGAACATGCTATTGGCATGGTTATGGGAGGGGATCAACATTGGTCGGCATATTACCCGACTGATTGATCCCAACTTTCCAGTCGAATTTCTCAATCTAGAGAACCATTCCGCTTAGCGTCGTGAGTGTCTTATGGGAGAGCCTCGGGTCAGTAGCAGATCGTCAGCGCCTTCTTCAAGGAGCTCCGCTCCTCCTTAGTTTTTGTTACTTTGGTTTTTGCAGCTAATGTATTGACGAGTGAATATAATCAATAAAATGGTTGTTTCATTGATGTTACGTGTCTTTTGCCTTTATTATAATTTCCACTCCTCCGTTGCTATATTTTTCGGCTAACTCTGTGCGCACAGGTTGGCCGTCTGCCTTACTCAAAATGCTGTAGGCGTTTTTTCAAAGGACTTGAGCCTTTGAGCAGACATCAGGGCTTACCCGGATGTCGTGGCAAGCTTGATCCATGCTTATGCGAGAGTAAACGCTTGGTGGTACTGTCCTAGCATGAACCGAGGTGACCAACTTTTGGAAGGAGAGTCGTTGACTGACCACGCTTGCTCCTAACGAAGGAGGTTGTGGCGTGTGCTGGTTGAGCCCCCTGAGATTTTGACCACGAATGGGCTACTTGGATGACTAAGGTTTAGTTTCACCATTAGCAGGCTGCCTGGGTGGCTAGGATGGCCACTCTGGGCTACTTGGAAGGTTTTGTTTCGACCGCTCTGGGGTCGTTTAGATGGCCAGGATTTTGTTATGACTGCTCGTGGGCTGCCTGGATGACCAGGGTTTTATTATGACCACTTGTGGCTCGCCTGGATGACCAAGGTTTGGTTATGAGAGGATGAAAACCCTTCCAATTTATGGACAGTTTAGGTCGTGTAAGCCTGCAAATAGACATAGACGTGCATATGAAAAAGAAAAGGAAAAGAATCTACAGTGAGGTGATATAACCTGCTAAGTGTTCCTGTATGTATGTAGATGGTTGACTTACTCGTGTCCCTACTGAAAGTAATGCTTGAGGTGGGTCGCATTCTACGTTCGAGGAACCAACTTGCTGTTCTGGGTCCGGTGTTTGTACGCTTAGTTTCATAGGATGGCGGAGATTAGGAAAGACCCTTCCCAATTCGGGGAGAGTTTATCCTGGTTGGTGATCTTGCCTGTAGCTTTGATGCTTCGTAAGACCAGGTCTCTGACCTCGAAGTGTCGCGCTTTTACCTTCTTATTACAATAGCGCGCAACCCGTTGTTGGTAAGCTGTTGTCTGCAGGTTTGTTGCACCACATGCTTCTTCTAATAAGTCTAGGTATTTCTAAATTTTTTGAGGGTTACCGTGTGGGTTGAAAGACTCAATCTTGAGACTCGGGGGCCCGAATTCAACAGAAATTACCGCCTCAATTCCGTAGCAGAGGTTGAAGGGTGTCTCATGAGTCGGTTCCTTAGGAGTTGTCCGATAAGATCACAGGACGGAGGGCATCTCATCGATCTAGGAGCCTCCTACGTCCTCCAGCTTGGTCTTCAGATCGTGGAGTAGAGTACGATTTGTGACTTCCACTTGTCCATTTGCTTGCGGGTATGCCACCGAAGTGTGGACCAATATGATATCCAAATTGGTGCAATATTTGGTGAAGCGCTTCCTCAAAAATTGGGTTCCGTTGTTAGTGACGAAGACCTCTGAAATGCCAAATCTATTGACTATATTCTAACGGACAAATTCAAGAGCGTTGTGCTCTGTGATTTTGGCCAGCGGGATGGTTTCAACCCACTTAGTGAAGTAGTCGATACCCGTGATAATAAATTTCCTTTGCCCCATTGCAAGGGAAAATGGGCTGAGAATATCTAACCCCCATTGTGCAAATGGCCAAGGAGCCTAGAGGGATTTCAGTTCAGCAGGCGGCTAGTGGTGAAAATTACTGTGAATCTGGCAATTTTCACACCACTTTACGAACTCGAGTGCATATTTTTTCATTGTTGGCTAATAGTAACCTTGGCGCATGATTTTGAATGCCAAGTTCTTGCCACCAATATACGATCCATATATCGCGAGATGGACTTCTCCCAGGGCGTAGTCGGCCTCCTTTGGAGTGAGGCACCGGAGGTCAGGGTCAAGTAGCCACGGCGATATAGTTGTCCATCGACCATGGTGTACCAGCCGGGCATCCTTTTGACCCCCATGGCTTCATCTGCGTCTTCTGGAAGTGCTTAATCCATTAGATATTTTTAGTACGGGGTCATCCAATGTTTTATCTCGGAGATTTGCATTACTTCTTGCTCCTCTGTGCTGGGAGCACTGAGAATTTTCTGCATGTTCCTTGAGTACTGCTCTGGGTTTTCGGCTACTGCCACCCTAACAAGCTGGCCAGCCTTTCAGTTTTTAGCTCTGGGAACATGAACAAGGATCACCTTGTCAAATCTCCGGTTGATCTCCTTTATCTTGGCCAAGTATTTAGCTAGGTGGGGGTTGCATGCCTCAAAGTTTCCGCTAACCTGATTGACGACTAGCTTCGAGTCGCTGTGGACGGTTAACTGTCTAGCCGAGCACTCTTTAGTTAGTCTTAATCTGGCTAATAGGGTTTTGTATTCTGCGACGTTGTTAGTCGTAGGAAAGTCAAGCCTGAGAGAGTATTTCAATTCAAACCCGTCCGGGGTTTTTAGGACTACTCCTGCTCCGCTGCTCGAGTCTGTAGACTATCCGTCCACGTTAAGGACCCATTCCGACTCTACCTCGCTCTATCCTATTTCTTTAGCGGGTTGTTCTTCGAGAATTGGTGTCATGGTCTCAACGATGAAGCCGGCCAAAGCCTGCCTTTGATGGCAGGCTTGGGCCAGAATTCGATGTTGAATTCTTCCAATTTGATAGCTCACTTTACCAGCCACCCAGAGATATCAGGTTTCTGGAGAATGCTCTTCAGAGACTAGTCGGTGAGGACAATCACGAGATGAGCCTTGAAATAAGGCCTCAGCTTCCGGTCTGAGAAAACAAATACCAAGGCTAGCTTTTCTGCATGCGGGTAGCACGTCTCCGGGCCGGTTAATGTCTTGCTCCGGCCGCTGGGCGTCGGGGTCCTAGCATACGAAGATGGAGCTGAGGGCCACCTCTGGTACCGCCAGGTAAAGGCAAAGTCCTCTTCGTCCTTGGGTGAGGTCAATAATGGTGAATTGGCCAGATATCGTTTTAGTTCGTCGAAGGCTGTCTGACACTCCACCATCCATTGGAATCCGTTTGCATTTGTTCCCCTTAATGCCTTAAAGAAAGTTTGGTACTTGTCTCCTGACTTCGCTAAGAAGTGAGACAAGGCCGCCAATCATCCGGTTAGTCGTTGGACTTCCTTGACCCTCCGTGGTGGAGACATGTCTGTGAGAGCTTTAATTTTCTCTGGGTTTGCCTCGATTCCTCATTGGGAGACGATGAGACCCAGGAATTTTTCGGAGGAGACTCTGAAGACGCATTTAGCGGGATTTAGCTTCATTTGGTGTGCGCGGAGCACCTCGAAAGATTCGACCAGATCGCGAATGTAGTCATTAGTGACTCTGCTCTTAACGAGCATGTCGTCGATGTACACTTCCATATTGCGGTCAATCTGTCTTTTAAACATCTTGTTCACAAGCCGTTGGTAAGTAACTCTTGCGTTCTTTAGTGTGAAAGGTATGACCTTACAACAATAGATGCCTTGGTTTTTCATGAATGAGGTGTGCTCCTTGTCCTCTGGGCTCATTCAGATCTGATTATAGCTTGAGCAAGCATTCATGAAACTCAACAGCTCGTGCCTGGATGTCGAAATCACTAATAGGTCGATTCGGGGTAAGGAAAAGCTGTCTTTAGGGAAGGCTTTGTTAACGTCGGTGAAATCGATGCACATTCGTCATTTTCCATTACTTTTCTATATTAGGATGGCGTTCAAAAGCCAGTCTGGGTACTGGACCTTCCTGATGAAGCCGGCGTCCAGCAGCTTTTTTACCTCTTCCTGGATGGCAATTAGTTTTTCTACGAAATGGTTTCTCTGTTTCCGCCTGATGGATTTGCAGTCGGGATCAAGGCCTAACTTGTGAACCATTATCTCGATTGGAATCCCAGGCATGTCAATGGGAGTCCACGCGAAGATATCTGCGTTCTGCTATAAGAATATGATCAACTTGTTGCGTAGTGTCCCGGTGAGTGAGCTGTCAATCTGTACACACCTTTCCGAATCTTCTGGATTTAGTGGGATTAGATCGGTTGCCTCTTCAGATTGTGCTTGCTGTAAAGTTGCCTCATCCTGATGGTCGAGTTCTCCTGCCAATCTGGTGCTGCCACTTAGGGCGATTTGGGACATATAACATATCTGCCCAGTGGCTTGGTCGCCCAGAACCTTGCCCACACCGCAAGCTGTTAGGAATTTTATCTTGAGATACGGTATCGAAGTGATGACTCTGAACGTTGCTAGGCATAGACGGCCTAATATAGCATTCTAAACGGAGGGCAGGTCAACCACCAAGAAGGTAAGTGTTTGACTCGTTGTTATTGGGTATGTACCTAAGGTCACTTCTAATTGAATTGTCCCTTAGATAGGCACCGGCTCGTTATCAAGACCGTATAATGGGCCTTCGGCAGGTATTAACTGATTCTTTTTTAAGCTAAGTTAAAAAATTTATCAAGGTAAAGTAAATCACGTGAACTTTCATTATCAACGAATATTTATTTCAACTGGTAGTCGACTCTACCGTCTGAAATTAGGGCAGATACAACTAGGGGGTCTGCATGGGGAGAAACTATATGCTCAAAGTTATCATTGCTAAAACTAATGATATTATTCTCAGTGCGCTGCTTCTTATTCCTAACATGCTGCTCCCTATGGTCTGCCGGAGCCTTGGCATGTTGAGTCGCAATCATGTTGACTATTCCTGCCATGACACAATTCCTCGGCGGAGACGGTTGTAGACCTTCACCATCCACTGTACCAGAGCTCTGGCCAGGGTTCTTAATGAACCTAGTAAGCTGGCCTCTGCGGATCAACTCTTCTATCTCCAATTGGAGCGTTTTGCAGTTTTTGGTGGAGTGTCCGGAAGATCGATGAAAATCACAGTATTTGACTGGATTTTTTCCTCCCAACTTCTTAAGTGGTTTTGGCCACTTAAGGAACTTCTCACCTCTGACCCGCATGAGGACGTTTGAACGCGTGTCAATCAAGGGCGTTAGGCTAATTGGCCCTTAGTCCTTGTGCTCCAGTGGTCCAGACTTGGGGTGCTTCCGGCAGGAGTGATCGCTGTTGCTATACTTCCTCTTTCCTTTGGCAGGGAAAGAGCAAGTTTGTTCGGTCTTCTCGGGACGCTTAACCTCGTTGGCCTCCTCTACCGCTGCGTAGGCTATGGTGATAAATTTTGCTTCCCGAAAGGTTTTGTAAATTTTTATATGCCAGGTGCTTAAAGAAATCCCCATGCGTTAGTGCAGAAATGAAACTGCCCAGTTTTATCTCCTCTATGAGTCTGGGGATCTGCCTAGCTTCCGTTACGAAGCAATCTAGAAAATTTCGCAGATTCTCCCAATACTTTTGCTTGATATGCGATAGGTGCCAAGGATGTTTCTCCTCTTAGCGACTGGAGGCATACTGCGACAGGAAGAGATCAGTTAGCTCTTGGAAGCTCCGGATGGAATCCGAGGGAAGATGATGGAACCAAATGCATGTGTCTCCCTTTAATGTAAGCGAGAAGTAGCGACACATGGCTACGTCTTCCAATCATTGCAGACCTAGATATGTGAGGAAGTGGGCAAGGTGATCGACGGGATTAGCGCTCCTATCGTACGAGTCAAGGGTTGGTATTTTGAACTTTGCGGGTACGGGACAGTTTAAGATCTCTGCTATGAAAGGGGATCTGTCCAAATCGATCGTGCGTTCATCGTGGCTCCAGATTCTCTCCCGTCTTGGATCCACTTGAGTTGTGCTGGCTGATCTTTTGGAGTCAAGGAATGTCCTCAACTCCGTCCTTCCTTTAGCGTGGCTAGTAGCCGGTCAGTTATTGCCACCAGTGGATCTGATAGCCCGAGAGGCTCCCTCCTGAGTCTAAGGCCTAGATTTCGCTTGGGAATATCGGGAGTTTCTTCTCTCCGGACTTTCTCTCGGAGTTATGTTGCTTGAATGCTCCCCATGCCTTAGTCGACTTTGGGCTTGCAAGGACTCTGACATCTGAGTGTTGGCCAGATTTTTGGATTTCTTGGCTGGTTTCTTTTTTCTTAGGCCTCCCCTCCTGGAGGCCAGTGCAGGGGCCGCTGCAGGCAAAGTCCCCTGTTGTGCGAGCTCCTGGCGGGAGCAAAGCATCTAGAGCATCCTGTTGGTGTTCTGCATGTACTCCGTCAGGTTTTGAAAAAAAGGGGCGGGCACCCATTAATCATCTCATTGACCAGGGTACTAACAGCATGGTCCTGGTCGGGCGTGGTTACATCCCTGGCAGGCTTGCTTGCTTGTGCCCTTGTGTTTACCATATTAGTTGACGGAAAGAGAAGCTGAGAGTGTGAGATTGCGTGAAGTAGTTTAGGGAAGTGGTTGGCTTTTTGTAAGTTTCCCACAAAAGGCGTCAATGATGCGTCCTGGAACCGAATTTCAAATGGGTTCGGGTTGCGTCGATCGTTGAATTCAGCTCCGTTCACTGAGTTTGGATCCTTCATACCACTAAAACAAACGTGAGGTTAGGTGCCGGCGAGATGTTGCCCCACCGTAAACACTCAGACGCTCAAATTAGCAAAATATCCTTCCAAGAATTAAGAAGGTAAAGGAAATGGCATTATGAGGGTAAGGAACAGAGAGTGTTTGTGGTTATGATTTGGCTCTCATTAAGAAAGATTACCGTCGCTCGAGAGGAACGATGATTCCTATCCTAGGGTTTCTGGGGATCGAAGAGACTGGAGGGAGAGATAGAGCGTGGGCGTACTGTTAGAGTGGGAGTCTAAGAGTGCGCTGTGTAAGCTCTAATGGATTACTTAGGAAAAAGGAACGGGGATGTGAAAACGATTCAACTTGGTATGAGAGCGTTTGTTTCCTTCAAGAAGGCATGTCCTGGAGTGTGGACTCCATGGCCTTCTTATAGTCAAGAAGTTGAGTATCATTCATTAGGTAGGAGTGCGTGATTCTAGTGCTCTGTTGGAACAATTTTCTTTCTTGACATTAGCATTAATGGTGGTAACGGCTCCTTGGGAGGGTTACCTTCCATCTGTGTTTTGCAACGGCTGGGGTTTACAGTAGACGGGGGAGAAAATCAGACGCTTTCCTTATGGGATGTACGCTGAATTTGCTGATGACCGTTGCTATGGATGTTGCATTCTGGGAGAGCACAAAATTAGAGAAGAAAGCTGTGACAGGTCAAATTGGGTCTGACCCACTTAAGACTTGTTTGTGGGAAGGTCTGCTATAACGCTGCTGATTAACAAAAATGTTAACCGTCTCCGGTGTTCGTCGCCTGTCATTGTGCTAGTTTTATTGGCCTTTTATCTAGTCAACGGTTTGCGTTGACCATCCGGGCTGATTCGTGTGCCTTCTTGGATTTGGACCATTTTTCCTTCCTGAGTCAACCCACTATGGG
>JAODPA010066266.1:0-10970 GCA_025585075.1 Nepenthes mirabilis | reverse complement strand
ACTTCGAACAGATTCGGATTCGTTTGGATAGTTCGACCCGACTCCATTCATTGAGTCTGAATCTTGCACACTACTAAAGTGAACGGGAGGTAAGTGTGCTGGCGGGATGTTGTCCCACCGGAAACACTCCGACGTTCAGATCAGTAAAAACCTTCAAATCTAGGAAGGTAAACTGATAAGCAAAAGAGAGAGAGGGGGTAGGATGGTCGTGAGTGTTGGCCCGTTGAGAATGTCAGTTCTCGCTCCCTGCTCACAGAGAGTGTGTGGAAGCGGTGTCCTAAAAGCGTGGAAGTTTTAGGAAATGATTCTCAGAAAGCTGAAGAGGTCTCATGGAATTAGAGGCCTTTGGTGGGATCGGAGGATGAACACTTGTGCAGAGAGAAAGAGAAGATGAGTCTTTATTTAAACTCTGTCAGCGTTCGTGAGTTAGACTGTTGGAAGTCTTTCAAGAAGCTTGTTCTGAATGTTCTCAAGTTAGAAAGTGTAAAAATAAGAGTTTCTGTGTGAGGGTGTTTTAGCACTTGTAGCAGAGTATATGTTTTCTATTGTGAGCATGCGTCTGTCTTCCAGAACAAAGACCTCAAGCTTTTATGGATAGTAGGAGAGCCACCTTCTTGGGGCAAGGTGGCGTGTTCCTCTGGACTGGCAATGGCGGCCTTCTCTAAGTTGGTAGGTTTGACAGGCGTGAGTTGATGGATACTTTTCATATTGAACAGTGCAACGGGTATCCAAATCACCTCATCTCTTTCATGCTTTTGTGACCGTTTTGACTCCAACGTTGGCGCTGAGTTCATTGCCGCCTTTTTAGAGAAGATTAGCTTTTAGAAAAGCATGTGATCATGAAAGAATGTTACTTTTCGTGCACGAGTTCGCCTGCCAAATTGGACCTGGGCCATAGCAGGTTTATCGCCTTTTTGGGCTTGCTGCTACAATACTTTCGATGAACGCTCGAGTTGACCGTCTGTACGCGAGTTGGCCACCTGCTGGAGTCTCAACGGTCAACGCTGGTGTTGACCGTTTTGGGCCTTTCAGGATTTGGGCCTTCGCCTCCTGTTGGGCTGTTATTTGAGTTGACCGTCCAGCAGGTTATTTGGGCATTCTTTGACCGTGGGTCGCCCATATTATGGTATACCTATCACTAGTCCCCCATGCCGGTGGCTAGAATTCTGGCCTCCGGTATATTAATGATGGGATACCCCTCACTGCCCTTTGTTGTTTGAGGATCCTGAAGGACTCTATGAAAAGCGGAGAGAAAAGTTGACCGGAACTGTTGACCGTCTTTGGTCAGTTCCAGAGAAGAAAGTTGACCGGAGCTGTTGACCGTCTTTGGTCAGTTTCAGAGGAGAAAGTTGGCTGGAGTTATTGACCGTCTTTGGCCAGAATCCGGATAACTTTCTGTGAGCCCTGATTGACGCGTGACTATTAGCTGGATTATCAGGCCAAAAGTAGACACACGTCTTCTCTTAGTTGGGTGGATATCCAGGCCATTAATGTATCAGAGGATTTGTTTTTTGAAGGGCCAATTAGGGAGGCGACATGTGGCAGGAATGATGACGTCCTTTTTGAGGCGGTTTAAGGCGTTTCACACATTTTCCGTTTAAGTTTCTCTCCTCGTTTTGAATATTCCCTCACGCCTCCTTACTTTGCCTTCTTCGTCTTCAACTTTCTCCTGTTCTTCAAAGAAACCCTAACTTCTCTGTCAGCTATGGCCTCAACCTCCGTCGCTGATATCTCCTCTGTTCTTCGAGAGGGTGATGTGAAAGCGTTATGCGTCGAGTTCAATATCCCCAAGGATATTGCGTGGAGAGTCCTGGGTAAGGACAACAGGGCCTTCTCTCTTCAAGTAGGGCACGTGATGATATACGAGGCCCACTTGAAGAGTGATCTTCATCTTCCTCTGCCGGATGACTTGCAGTCGATCTTGCAAACCCTACGAGTCCCTATTGCCCAGCTTCATGCCAATGCTGTACGGTACATCTGCACCCTCTGCATCTTTCTTCGTAAATACTCTAAGAGGTTGACGATGTCCATGGTGAAGGGATTCTTTAAAATAAATCAGGGAGGTGAATGGATTTCCCTTGTCCCCCATCCTGGCCTTAAAATAAATACGGCCATTCACGATTCACTTAAGAACTGGAAAAATCAGTTCTTTTTTGTGAGCTTGGCGGGACCTTGCCCCTTGCGAAGGATTGGGGCCAGGTGCCGGATGTGTACACTGGGACGCCATCTGTGGCGGAGACGGTCTCCTTAGAGTGGTTGACCAAATTGGTTAAGGACTATATTTTGGATTTTAAACGGGATTTCTTGGTCTCTAGGGTAGAGACCAAGAAAGTGAACCGGGGACCGCCTTCCCGATTTAAAAGCTTAGGCCACAGGTGATGATGGTATGATCGGAGGACTCTAGGGGCCTGCTTATCCCCCCCGCCCCACAAACGATGACTTTATTAGTCCGCGACCCAAGAGGATGGTGTTGGAAACGCCCTCCTCATCGTCTTCGGGGCCTGATTACGTTGCCGTCGGGATTTGCTGCAGCCCTGGCAGTACCACGGGAATGGAAAAATCTTTTGAAGACTTGCTGGAGGCCAGAGGAGAAAGTGTTATCTTGGCGCAGCCTGCGCCACAGGTAGTTCCTCAAGCGGTGCAAACTGAGTCATTTACGGAGCCAGCCTGTGAGCCGTCGGTGGAGGCGCAGGAGCCATCCGTTAGCTCTCCAGTGATGCAAGCACCTGTTGTGGAGCCAGTGGTGGATCTTGATCCTCCGACAGCTACTGCGGAGGCTGTAGTTGGGGTGTCTACTGTCGCCGCGGATGATGCCGATGACGGGGTCTTGGACGAGATTCTGGAGGAAGCTGCTGCCAGCTCCACTCGCGAGGGCGTCGCTTCCGGCCCACCGCCACTTGAGCTAGGTCTGGAGGACAGGCCTGAGAGGCCTACGAGGAGAGTCTGGGAGGTATAATTCTTTGCGATCCCTTCTGCATACTTTCTCTTTTCAGGATTTCTAATTTGTTTTTTGTTTGTCTTTTGTGCAGAAGACGAAGGTGGTTGTTGCCATCATTAACGTAATGGACCAGCGAGACCGGGTGATCTCCGATAGGGAGGCGAAGATCGCCTTGCTAGATGCTAAGTTGGCAGCTTCGGGGGCGAAGCACTGTGAGGAGGCTGCTGCTCTTGAGACTGTTCTGGCGGGTGTTGAAGCTGAAAACTCGAACTTAAAGGTTGAGATTACCCGTTTGAAGGAAGAGAATGAACGAGCCAGAGCGCGTATTGACCAACTTGCTGGGCAGATGGCAACCTTGGAGAACGACTTGAGTCTCCGCGTCCGCCCCCACGAGGTTGAGGGTATGATGCTTGCGCAGCTGTGGGAAGGGGTCAACATTAGTCGGCGCATTATGCGGTTGGTCGATCCCGACTTTCCCATTGACCTTACCAATTTATCCAGTAGGTCGGTGCAGCGTAGAGATAGCCTCGTAGGGGAGCCTCGTGACAGTCAAAGGCCTCCGCCGCCCTCGTAGATTTTGTGGTGTACATTTTTGGAACCACCCTTGTATTTATGTACATTTGATGTATTTTGTAACATATTTAGAAGCAATGAAATGGAAAATTTTCAACTTTGTGTCCATCTCTCTTTACTGCCTTTGTGTTTGCATATCTGTTGCACTGGACGGCCAACTCAGTTGGCTGGCGGCCACTGTTGTGCTGCCAAAGGAGTGAGGTCCTTAGGCTTTTGTAGGAAGTTGTGTTAACGAGCCCAACAATGCTGACTTGTGAGTGAAGCCTGGTGGCGCAGCCTAAGTGCTGACTTGGGCGGCCAGCATTGGAGAAGGATTTTTCTCCTTTCGACCATCATTGACTAATCATGCTATCTCCTCGTAGAGGAGGTCGCTACGTGTACTGCGCAAGCCCCCTAAGATTTTGACCGCTAATGGGCCACTTGGATGACTAAGGTTTAGATCTAGCCGCATACGGACCGCCCGGATGATCAGGGTTTAATACGACCGCCAACAGGCCGCTCGGATGACCGAGGTTTATGCTTGACCGCTCACGGGCCACTTGGATGACCAGGGTTTAAATAAGACCTCTAATGGGCCGCTTGGATGACCGATGTTCATGTTCGACCACTTATAGGCCGTCTGGATAACCAGGGCTTATTAACGAGAGGGTGAGGACTCTCCCGATTTAGGGGCAGTCTAGATCGGGTAACCTGCAAAGTAAACACAAATATATATGTATGCACACAGGAAGGGAAGGCAGTATGCTAAGGAAACACTCATTTTGGCGAATTAAAACAAGCAAGCGAATGCGTACACACAATAATGAAAATATGCACCCGTGCCTTTTACTGGAAGTAGTGTCTGAGGTGGATCGCGTTCTACGTATGCGGGACCAACTTTTCGTCCTGGTTCTGGAGTTTGTATGCTCTGTTTCACAGGACGGCAGAGACGAGGAAAGACCCTTTCCAATTAGGGGAGAGCTTATTGTGGCCGGCCAGCTTGCCTGTGGCCTCGACGCCTCGCAGGACCAGGTCTCCAATATTGAATCGTCACGCCTTAACCTTTTTGTTGTAGTATCTGGCAATTCGATGTTGGTAGGCCGTTGTCCGTACTTTGGCGACCTTGCGGGCTTCCTCTAACAAGTCTAGGTTCTCCCTGATCTTTTGGGAGTTACCCTATGGGTCAAAGGATTCCACTCTAAGACTTGGAAGCTCGATTTTGACCGGGATCACCGCTTTGGTCCCGTAACAAATGTTGAAGGGCGTCTCGCGCGTTGGTTCTTTTGGAGTTGTCCGATAAGACTAGAGAACAGAGGGGAGCTCGTCTACATAGGAGCCCACTGCGTCCTCCAACTTAGTCTTTAACCCATGGAGTAGTATTCGGTTCGTGATCTCCACCTATCTATTCGCTTGGGAGTATACCACCAAAGTGTGGACCAGCTTGACGCCAAGACCGGCGCAATACCTAGTGAAGTGTTTTTCTGAGAATTGGGTCCTGTTGTCGGTCACGACAACCTCAGGGACGCTGAATCTATAGATGATGTTTTGGCGAAGGAATTTCGGGGCATTGTGCTTCGTAATCTTTGCCAGCGGGATGGCCTCGACCCACTTGGTGAAATAGTCGATGCCTACGATGACAAACTTCCTTTGCCCTGTGGCAATGGGAAATAGGCAGAAAATATCGAGCCCCTATTGCGCAAAGGGCCAAGGAGCCTGAAGTGTCTTCAGGTCTGTGGATGGCTAGCGGTAAAGGTTACTATGAAACTGGCAGCTTTCACATTTCTTCACAAACTCAAGTGCGTCCTTTTTCATCGAGGGCCAGTAGTAACCCTACCGCATGATCTTGAAAGCTAAGTTTTTTTTTGCCAATGTGCGATCCGTAAATCTCGAGGTGGGATTCGCCTAAAGCATAGTCAACCTCTTTGAGAGTTAGGCACCGGAGGTATGGGGTTGAATAGCCACGGCGATATAGCTATCCGTCAACCACAGCGTACCAGCCCGCCGTCTTTCTGATTCGTTTAGCCTTCTCTGCGTCCTCTGATAATGATCCGTCAGCCAGATAATTGAGGTAAGGAGTCATCCAGTTTTTCGCTTCGGAAATCTACATTGCCTCCTATTTCTCTATGCTAGGAGCCTTCTCATGTCTCTTGAGTACTGTTCCGGATTTTTGATTGCAGCGGCTCTATCCAGCTGGTTCGCCTTCCGGTTTTCAGTTATGGGAACATGAACCAGGGTTAGTTTGTCGAAACCCTGGGCGGTCTCCCTTGCCTTTGCCAAGTACCTGGTCAGGAGAGGGTTGTTTACCTCAAAGTTCCCATTAACTTGGTTAACGATTAGTTCGGAGTCGCTGTAGATTGTCAATCTCTTAGCAGAGTATTCCTTGGCTAACAGGGCCTCGTACTCGGCAACGTTGTTGGTTGTCGAAAAATTGAGCCTGATGGAGTATTTCACCTCAAACCCGTCGAGGGTCGTGAGGATCACTCTAGCGCCACTGCCAGCCTCCGTAGACGATCCGTCTATGTGGAGTTTCTATTCCGTAACTCCGTCAAGTAGTTCCGTGCTTTCTGCGGGCTGCTCCTCAAGAACTGGGGTCGCAATTTCAACAATGAAGTCAGCCAGAGCCTGCGCCTTTACAGCAGGTTTGGGCCAAAATTCGATGTTGAACTCGTCCAACTCGATAGCCCATTTTACCAATCGTCCAGAAACGTTGGGTTTCTGGAGTATACTTTTCAAAAGCTGGTCTGTAAGGACCACTACACAGTACGCCTGAAAGTAAGGTCTTAATTTTCGCACGAAAAATATAAGCGAAAAGGCCAATTTTTCTGCACGCGAGTAGCGGGCCTTTGGGCCGGTCAACGTTTTACTTACGTAGTAGACCGGCCGTTGAGTGTCGTAGTTCTGGTGCACGAAGATAGAATTGAGGGATGCCTCAGACACTGCCAGGTGAAGATATAGTTCTTCCCCGCCCTTGGGTGACACTAGCAACGGCGGCCTGGACAGATACTGCTTCAGTTTATCAAAAGCTGTCTGGCAGTCTGCCATCCATTAAAACCCGTTGGATTTTATTCCTCTGAGGGCCTTAAAGAAGGGTTGATACTTGTCGCCAGATTTCGCGAGGAAGTGGGACAGTGCTGCCAGCCGTCCAGTTAATCGCTGGACGTCCTTTACGCTTCGTGGTGGAGCCATGTCTGCGAGAGCCTTGATCTTTTTCGGGTTTACCTCAATCCCCCGTTGGGAGACGATGAAATCCAAGAATTTGTCGAAGGGTATTCCGAAGACACACTTAGTTGGGTTCAGCTTCATGTGATGCTTATGGAGCACCTTGAACAATTCTACCAGGTCGCGAATGTGGTCGCCGGTGACTTTGCTCTTGATTAGCATGTCGTCGACATAAACTTTCATGTTGCGATCAATTTGTTTTTCGAACATCTTGTTGACTAGTCGTTGATAGCTTGCTCCAACGTTTTTTAGTCCGAAGGGCATCACTTTGTAGCAGTAGGTACCTTGACCAGTCATAAACGAGGTGTGCTCCTTGTCATCTGGACTCATCCGGTTCTGGTTGTAACCCGAATAGGTGTCCATGAAGCTTAGCAGCTCATGTCCGACTGTTGAGTCAACCAGCAGGTTGATCCTGGGTAAGAAAAAGCTGTCCTTTGGGCAGGCTTTATTAACGTCGGTAAAATCAACACGCATCCGCCATTTTCCATTACTTTTCTTCACCAAGACGACGTTAGAGAGCTAATCCGGGTTATGGACTTCTCTAATGAAACCTGCATCCAGCAGCTTCTTCACCTCCTCTCGGATGGCGATCAGTTTTTCTACGGAGTGGTTTCTCCTCTTTTACCTGACAGGCGTCCGGCTAGGATTAAGCCCCAACTTGTGGGCCATCACCTCTATCGGAATCCTAGGCATGTCTGCTGGAGTTCATGCGAAGAGGTCAGCGTTTCATCGCAGGAACACGATCAACTCATCACGCAGTATTCCGGTGAGTGAGCCGTTGATCTGTACATACCTTTCCGGTTCTAGTGGGACTAGATCTGTGTCTTCGCCGGACTGCGCTTGCTGTAGGGTTGTTTCATCTCGATGGTCGAGTTCCCCGATTGTTCTAGTGCTGCCGCTAGGGGAACCTAAGACATGTAGCATATCCGTCCAGTAACCTGGTCACCTAACACTTCATCGGGAACTTCATCTTGAGGTGTGGAATTGAGGTGACCGCCCCGAATGCTGTCAAGTAAGGTCTGCCTAGTATTGTGTTATAAACAGAGGGTAGGTCGACTACTAGGAAGGTGAGTGTTCGGCTTACCATTTTTGGATACGTTTCCAAGGTGAGCTCCAGTTGGATGGTCCCTTGGACAGGCACTAGCTCGTTGTCAGGGCCATACAATGGTCCTTCGACAGGTTTTAATTGGTTCTTTTTTAATTCTAGTTTAAAGAACGCATCCAAGTAAAGTAAATCCTTTGAACATCCATTATCGATGAATACTTGCTTTAACTGGTAGTCGACACTACCGTCCAAAATGAGTGCAGATACAGCGAGGGGATCAGCATGGGGGATATTACATGAGTCAAATTATTATCATTGAAGCTAATGGTATTATTTGCCAGGCGTTGCTTCTTCCTCCCAGTCTGCTACTCCTTGTTATCGGCTGGGTTCTTGGCAGGTCGGGTGGTGATCATATTAACCACCCCTGCCGCAACCCAGTTTCGAGGAGACTGCTCCTGCACTTCTTCGCTAGCTACTCCAAAGCTCTGCCCGAGGCCCCTGACGAATTTGGTGAGGTGGCCTCTGTGAATCAGCTCCTTAATCTCCCTTTGCAGCGTCTTGCAGTCCTCAGTAGGATGCCCAGCAGAGCGGTGGAAGTCGCAATACTTTGATTGGTTCCCAGAGTCATTCTTCAATGGTTTTGGCCACTTCAGAAATTTTTTTTCGCGGATCTGCATGAGGATATTTAACAATGTATTCGTCAGAGGTGTAAAACTGGTGGGCTCATAATCTCTGCGTTCTGGCGGCCCAGTCATGTGCTGCTTCCGACGGGAGTGATAACTGCTGCTGTATTTTCTTTTTCCCTCTCCAGGGAATGATTAAGGCTGATCTGCCTGCTCTTGGCGTTTCGCTTCGTTACCATTTTCTGCTGCAGCGTAGGCCCAGATGATGGACTCCGCCTCCCGAAAGGTTTGGAGATTCTTATGGGCAGGCGCTTAAAGATGTCCCTGTAGGTCAGCGCGGAGATGAAACTGCCCAGTTTTATCTTCTCTGTGATCCGGGGAATTCTCCTGACCTCTGCCACAAAGTGGTCCAGGAATCGCCGTGGGTTCTCTTCCGACTTCTGCTTGATGTGGAAGAGGTGCCACAATTGCTTCTCTTCCCGTCGGCTCAAGGCGTACTGAGTCAAGAAGAGATCTGTGAGCTCCCGGAAGCTACCGATGGTGCCTGAAGGGAGGTGATGAAACCAAATGCAGACATCTCCCTTCAGCGTGAGCGGAAAATAGCGACACATTGTTGAGTCTTCTAACCCTTGTAAACTCAAATGGGTGCGAAAGTGATCCAGATGGTTAACTGGATCACTGCTCTCATCATATGAGTCAAGGGAAGGCATCTTGAATTTGGTGGGTAGCGGACGGTTCAGGATCTCTGCCGTGAAAGGAGATCTGTCAAGGTCAATGACGCGCTCATCGTCCTGGAACACGCAGTTCTAAATCTTATCCACTCGTGAATCTACGCAAGCGTCAACTCTGTTTTGTCCCTGGAGGATCTAGTAGCCGGCTGGCTACTACCTCCAGCGGACCTGACAGTCCTAGAGGGTCGCTCCTAAATTGCGTTCCCGTCTTCTACCTGAGAGTATTGGAGATTTCTTCTCTTCGGACTTTCTTGCGGAGTTGTGCTCCCAGAGTGTTCTTCAGGCCTGTTCTAGTTTGGAGCGCGCGAGGAGGCTCGGATTGGATTATTTGTGGGTCTCTCAGGCCTTCTGGCCACCTTGTTTTCTTTGGCCACCGTTTTTGGTGGCCGGCGTAGGGACAGCTGCTGGCGGAGCCACCTGCTTTAACAGCTCTTGTCGAGAGCATAGTATTTGGAGCAGATGGTTATTGGTTTGCATTTGCTCCATCTGTTGCTGAAAGTAAGGCGTTGGCACTCCTCCTGTTGCCCCGTTCACCAGAGTACCAGCAGCGTGGTCCTGGTCGGGAGAAGTGACGTCTCTAGTTGGATCGCTAGCTTGGGCTCTCGTATTCACCATTGCGGATGAATCAGGTAGTGAAAAGATAGCGCTATGCAGAATTGTGGTTGGCTTTTCGCAAGCGCTTCCCAAAGACGGCGCCAATGATGTGTACCTGGATCCGACTTTGAACAGATTCAGATTCATCTGGATAGTTTGACCCAGTTTCATTCACTGAGTCTGAATCCTGCATACCACTAAAGTGAACGAGAGGTTAGTGTACCGGCGGGATGTTATCCCACTGGAAACACTCCGATACTCAAGTCAGTAAAAAGCCTTGAAATCAAGAAAGGTAAATTGATAAACAAAAGAGAGAGAGAGGGTAGGATGGTCGTGAGTGTTGGCCCGTTGAGAATGTGAGTTCTCGCTCGCTACTCACAAAGAGCGTGTGGATGAGGTGTCCTGAAAGCGTGGAAGCCTTAGGAAACGATTCTCAGAAAGCCGGAGAGGTCTCTTGGAATCTGAAGGCCTTCGGTGGGATCGGAGGATGAATGCTTGTACAGAGAGAAAGAGAAGATGAGTCTTTGTTCAAGCTCTATAAGCGTTCGTGAGTTAGACTATAGGAAGTTTTTCAGGAAGCTTGTTTTGAATGTTCTCAAGTTAGAAAATGTAAAAATGAGAGCTTCTGTGTGAGCATGTTTTAGCATTTGTATCAGAGCGTATGTTTTCTGTTGTGAGCATGCGCCTGTCTTCCAGAACGAAGACCTCAAGCTTTTATGGACAGTAGGAGAGCCACCTTCTTGGGGCAAGGTGGCGTGTTCCTCTGGACTGGCAATGGTGGCTTTCTCTGAGTTAGTGGGCTTGACAGGCATGATTTGATGGATCCTTTTCATACTGAATAGTGCAACGGGGATCCAAGTCACTCTATTTCATGCTTTTGTGACCGTTTTGACTTCAACGTTGGCGTTGAGTTCATTGCCACTTTTTTGGAGAAGATTATCTTTTAGGAGAGCGTGTGATCATGAAAGGATCGTTGTTTTTCGTGCACGAGTTTGCCTGCCAAATTGGGCCTAAGTTGTAGCAGGTTTATCGCCTTTTTGGGCCTGCCGCTACAATATTTCCGGTCAACACTCGAGTTGACCGTCTGTAAGCGGGTTGGCCGCCTACCGGCGTCTCGACGGTCAATGCTGGCGTTGACCGTTTTGGGCCTTTCAGGATTTGGGCTTTCGTCTCCTGTTGGATCGTTATTTGAGTTGACCGTCCAGTAGGTTATTTTGGTATTCTTTGACCGTGGGCCAGTCCATACTATGGTATACCTATCATAATTA
>JAODPA010066265.1:0-10970 GCA_025585075.1 Nepenthes mirabilis | reverse complement strand
TTTAATGCGTCATTGGATCCGAATTTCAAATAAACTCGAGCCAAGTTTAGTTATTTGAGTCCGACTTCAATCTCCGAGTTTGGATCCTACACACTGTAACTAAAAATAGGAGGTCAGATGTCAGCGAGATGTCGTCCCACCGAAAATATTCTGATACTTAAGTCAGTAAACAGTTTTTGAATTAAGAAGGTAAAGAAAAAAGAGAGTAGTGAGAAAATTGTGAAAGTGTTTGCCTCAATGGGTTTGCTCTCGCTAGGGAGAGGCTTTTGCAGCTCGTGAGGAGCATTGATCCTCAGCACTGTATTCGCAAGGAATGTAATGACAGAGAGAGTTATTCACTGAAAGCGTGGGAGCTTTGCAGTAAAGAGAGAGCTTAACGATGAAGGTGAATGCAAATATTACGAGCGTTTATACCCGAGGTTGAAAGAGTGCCCTGGAGTGAGGTCTTCATGAGCTTTTATAGCTGAAATACTGGGCAACCTTCCTTGGGCAAGAAGGCTTGATTACCGCGCTTTGTTGGGATGACTTCCTTTCTTGGTGTAGAGTTTTAATGGCGGTAATGGCTCCTTGATTGGATTACATTCCTTCTATTTTGTAACTGTTAGGGTTTACTACAGACAATGGTGAGAATATGACACTTTCCTTTTGGGATGTGCGCTGAATTTGCCGACGATCGTTAAAATGGGATTGCCTTTTGGAAGAATACAAAATCAAGGGAGAAGAACGTTGCTGGTCTTGGACGGAAGTGTGGGACAAATTGAGCTTGGCCCACGTGAGGCCTACTCTTGTGCCCGGCCTACTACGGCGCTTTCGGTCAACAGAATTATTGATCGTCTCCTTTAGCCAGTCATCCATCGTACTGTTAACCTTGACCAATTTCTTTGGCCTTTTGTCCGTTCAATGGTTCGCATTGACCATTTAGGCGCATATACGGGCCTTCGTAAATTTCGGTCGTTTCTCTTACTTAGGCTAGCCCATTATGGGCGTACCCATCATTAATCCCCCATGCTGGTGGTCTGAATTCAAACTTCCAACGTGTTCATAATGGGTCAAGTGACTTGGTGTCTGCCAAGATTCGCTATTCTAGAGAAGGGAGCGTTGACTAGAACTGTTGACTGTCTAAGATAAAGTCTGGCGAACTCTTGTAAGGGGAGTTGACTGGATTCGTTGACCATCTGTGTAAAAATCTAAAGAACTGCTAAAGGAGATGTTGACCAGATTCGTTGACTGTCAGACCAAATCCTAGAGGATTGCTGAAGGAGATGTTGATCGACTTCGTTGACTGTCCAGGCCAAAATTCGGAAAACTTGTGGGAGTTGGAGCGATGCGTCATCATCAGCCATTCTGTCAGTTGAAAAGGTGGCCACGTGTTGGCATGCGGTGAATTGAAGATCCTGATCATTAATGCGCCAGAGGATCTGATTGACTGCGTCCGTTCAGGAAGCGTCACGCAGCAACAATGATGGCGCACGTTTACGAGACGACTATTCTGACCGGCGTTCACACTGCCTTTTAAGTTATCCGTCAATTTCACTCTTAAATTTTTCACACTTTCCTTCGTCTTCCTTTCTTGAAAATTTTCTAAGAATTGCGCCTTCCTCTTTCTTTCATTCCCATAGCTTCTGTTCTTGAAATCACTTCTGTTCTTAGGGAAACCGATGTGAAAGAGTTGTACGTAAAGTATAATATTCCAAATGAGATAGTTTTCAGAGTCCCTGTCAAGGAAGACAGGGCGTGCTTGCCGCCGGAGGGCTTCGTTACCATCTATGAGGCCCACTTGAAGAGTGGCCTACGTGTTCCAATCCTCGATGAATTGCTGGAGATTTTCACGGGC
This sequence comes from Nepenthes mirabilis, assembly GCA_025585075.1. NCBI lineage: Eukaryota > Viridiplantae > Streptophyta > Magnoliopsida > Caryophyllales > Nepenthaceae > Nepenthes > Nepenthes mirabilis. Next base: position 9,136 of record JAODPA010066265.1, on the reverse strand, counting down.
CTCTAGATCCCAATCGCACAATTCTATGTGAACGCCGTATGGTACCTGAGCATTTTCTGTACATTCCTTTGTCAGCACACGAAGGGCTGACAGTGGCAATGGTCATGGTGTTTTTCAAGTTTAACGAGGGGGCAGAGTAGATCTCCCTGGCTCCATGCGGCGGTCTCTAGGTTAGTACAACCATATACGATTTCTTAAAGAATTGGAAGAACTGGTTCTTTTTTATTCGCGTGGATGAGTCCTGGCTGTTAGCCAGGGAATGGGGCAAGGTGCCCGAATTTCACACCGGGACTCCTGCTGATAAGGAGACGGAGTCCCCGGAGTGGTTGTTCAAGCTGGTGGACGACCACCTTAGAGAGTTTCAGAGAGACCACTTGGTCTCTCGTGATGAGGCCAAGAAGGCCAAATAGGGACCTCCCTATCCTGAACAGAAGCTGGTGAAGCCTTCTAAGACGAGGAAGGTTGGGGCTCTTGTGATCAGTGAGCCATCCAGCGAGGGGTTCCCCGCGGGTCCAGTAGTGGAGAGGACGATGACGGTGGTAGCCGTGGGGCCTTCCTCATCCTCCTCCCCCGATCTAGGGAGTGTTTTGGTTGGCCAGCTTGCCAAAGTGGGGGACAGCTCTGGCGTATGTGGTGAAGAGTCCACCATTGATGTTGATAGGGCTAGACTGCGCTCTGCCACCAGCTACGTCATTTTGGCCCTATCGCAGTCGGAGCGCCCGATGCGATTGGAGCCTTCCGCAGAGCCCATAATGGAGGTGGCTATTGATTCATCGAAGGAGACACCAGCCGATGAACCCAAGGAGGCACATGTTGAGCCTCCTGTTGTGCCGGTCGTTACATTGTCTGATGAGCCTGCTTTTGCGGAGCTTCAAGAGGCACAAGGGGTGCCAACTGTCGAGGAGCCTCAATCGGTGGTTAATGTTAGAGTGGAGATTACGGAGGAGGTTGTCGTCGAAGAGCCTGCTCAGGCCGTGGAAAGGCTAGAGGAGTCCATTGCTAGAGAACCGGTGGGGAGTGAGGATCTTATGGCAGAATTGCTGGAGGAGTCGGAGGCGAAGGCCACTGCTAGGCCTACTTGGGTGGGCCTTGTCAGGCCTGACAAGAAATTGCCGGAGGAGTCTGGTTCTCCGCTGCCAGAGCCAAGGTCTCTTGTCAGGCCAGCGATTCTTGCGCGCAGAATTTGGCAGGTAAACTTTCGCAACTTGTTCTTTCCTTCAATCTTACCATTGCTAACACTTATTGTTTTTGCAGACGGAAAAGGTTTCTTGTGTAGTTGTTAAGGCGCTTGGCCAGTGAGATCGGGCGATCTCTAATAGAGATAAGGTGACTACCAGCCTCGAAGAGGAGTTGGAGGTGCTGAAGGTGGAGCACCGGGATGACGCGGTTGCCTTTGGGTCTGTATTAGCCAATCTGGTGGTGGAGAATGTCAGGCTAAAAGAGGAGAATTCCAACCTAAGAGAGGCTGTGGTGACTAGTCTGGTGGAGGAAAATGACAAATTGAAAGAGGAGAACGCCAATCTCCAAGAAGAGGTCAACCAGACCAAGCGGTGCATTGACTAGCTCGCTGGGCAAATGGATACTCTAAAGAACGAGTTGACCACTCAAATTTGTCCCACAAAGTTTCAAACATGCTACTGGCGTGGTTATGAGAGGGGATCAATATTAGCCGGTATATTGCCTGGCTGATTGATCCTGATTTTCTGGTTGAATTTCTCAACCCAAAAAACTATTCTGCCTAGGGTGGCAAGAGCCTTTTGGGGGAGCCCCAAAGTGGTCATGGGCTGCTATTGCCTCCCCTTGGGAGCTTCGCTCCTCCAAAGCTTTTTTGTACCCGTCATTTTTTGTTATGTACTGATGTAAATAAGTTGTAAGTAATGAAACGAACAGTCATTTTATCGTTGTCGCATGTTTCGCTTTTGTTGTTGTTCTTCGAATTATTTGCTGTGTTGACCAGTTAACTTGGTACACTACACACAAGTTGATCGTCTGCCTTCCTCGAGGCGTGGTCAGCATTTTTTAGAGGACTTAAGTCCTCGCGAAAGCGTCAAGGTAGATCTTGATGTCACGTCAAGCCTGCTCGGCACTTGCGCATGCGTAGAGGCTTCGTAATGCTACTCAAGTGTAAACTTGGGCGGCCAACTCTTGGGAGGAGTGTTTTGCTCTCGTCGACAGTCGTTGACTGATCATACTATCTCCTTGTATAGGAGATTGTCACATGTGCTACTTGAGCCCCCTAAGATTTTGACAGCGAGTGGGCCACTTGGATGGTTAAGGTTTAGATACGACGCTCATGGACCGCCTGGATGATTAGGATTTAAAAATAACTACTTATAGGTCGTCAGGATAATCAAGGTTTAAATACGACCGCTCATGGGCCGTCTAGGTGACTAGAGTTTGAATACGACTGTTTATGGGCCACCGGGATGACTAGGGCTTAGTAACGAGCGGGTAAAAATCTGCCTAAGTTAGGGACAGTCTAGGTTGTTTAGCCCTGCAACAAAGAAAACATACAAACAGGCATGCGCGTATAGAAGAGAGAAAACAAAATGCAGTACAAAGAAAAGGATACTCACTTCATTAATTAAAAATCAAGTATATATGTTTACACTCATATATGCGGATGTCCTACCTGGACTCTTACTTGAAGTAGCATTTAAGGTAGATTGCATTCCACGTCCGTGGAACCAACTTACCGTTCTGGGTCTGAAGTTTGTATGATTTGTTCTGCTGGACGGCGGATACTAAGAATGGCCCTTCCCAATTTGGAGAAAGTTTATTCTGGTTTGCAACCTTGCCTATGGCTTCGATACTTCACAGGACTAGGCCTCCCACGTCGAATTGCCATACTTTTACCTTCTCGTTGTAATAGCGGGCGATTGGTGTTGGTAGGCTGCAATCCGCATCCTGGTAGCGTTGCAGCCTTCCTCTAGCAAGTCTAGGTGTTCCCGAACTTTTTGAAAGTTATCTGTGGGTCGAAGGATTTGACTCTAATACTTGGAAGCCCGATCTAAACCGGGATTATATCTTCAGTCCCGTAGTAGAAACTGAAGGGTGTCTCTCGCGCTGGCTCCTTCGGAGTTGTCCAATAAGATTAGAGGACAGAAGGTAGCTCGTCCACCCAGGAGCTCCCGGCGTCCTTTAGCTTGGTCTTGAGCCCGTGGACCAACGTGCGGTTGGTGACCTCCACCTGTCCATTTGCTTGCAGGTATGCCACTGAAATATTGACCAATCTGATACTTAGACTGGTACAATACTTGGTAAAATGCTTTCTCGATAATTGGGTACTGTTGTCGGTCACGATCACCTCGGAAATGCCAAATCTGTTGACTATGTTTTGTCGAACGAATTCAAGAGCGTTGTGCTCCATGATCTTGGCCAGCGGGATGACTTTAACCAACCTGGTGAAGTAGTCGATACTTACGATAATAAATTTCCCATGCCCTGCTGCAATGGGAAACGGGCGGAGAATATCAAGCCCCCATTGTGCGAAAGGGTGAGGAGCCTGGAGGGATCTCAATTCAGCAGGCGGTTGGTGAAGTAGGTGGCCATGGAGCTGGCAGTTCTCGCACTTCTTCACGAACTTGAGTGCATCCTTCTTCATCGTTGGCCAGTAGTAACCTTAGCGCATAATTTTGAATGCTAAGTTCTTGCCGTCGATGTGTGACCCGTAAATTATAAGGTGGACTTTGCCAATGGCATAGTCGGCCTTCTCAGGAGTAAGGCATTGGAGGTACGGAGTCGAGTTACCACGGTGATATAGTTGTCCATCAACTACGTTGTACCAGCCGGTCGTCTGCTTGACTCACTTGGTTTTGTTTATGTCTTCTTTGAGTGCTTTATCCGTTGAGTATTTCTAGTTTGGTGTCATCTAATTTTCTGCTCCAAAGATCTGCATTGCTTCCTATTCCTCTGTGCTGGGAGCGCTCAAAATCTCCCGCATGTTTCTCAAGTACTGTTATGAATTTTTGGCCGCCGCTACTCTGGCTAGTTGGTCGGCCTTCCAGTTTTCAGTTCTGAGAACGTGACTCAGAGTCAGCTTGTCAAATCTCCAATTGGTTTCCTTCATCTTGGCCAAGTATTTAGCCAGGTAAGGGTTGCACGCCTCGAAGCTTCCGTTAACTTGGTTGACGACCAATTCAGAGTCGCAGTATACCGTCAATTACCTAGCTATGCATTCTTTGGCCAGCCTCAACCCAGCCAACAGGGTTTCACATTCGGCAACATTGTTGGTCACCGGAAAGTTGAGTCTGAGCGAGTACTTCACTTCAAACCCTCTGGGGTCTTTAAGACCACTCCGACTCCACTGCCTGAGTCCGTGGACAATCCATCTACGTTTAAAACCCATTCCAGCTCTTCCTCATGCTGTTCCACGTCCTTAGCGGGCTGTTCTTTGAGAATTAGTGTCGTGGTCTCGATGATAAAATCGGTCAGAGCTTGTCCTTTAATGATGGGTCTGGGTAGAAATTCGATATCGAATTCCCTCAATTCAATGGCCCACTTTACAAGCCGTCCAGAAACTTCGGGTTTCTAAAGAATGCTCTTCAAAGGCTGGTCGGTGAGAACAATCACGCGGTGAGCCTAGAAATAAGGTCTTAGCTTTCTTGCGGAGAAGACAAGTGCCAAGGCTAACTTTTCTACACGTGGGTAGCGTGTCTCTTGGCCAGTCAACGTTCTACTCACGTAGTAAACCAGTCGTTGAGTATCGGAATCTTGGCACAGGAGGATGGAGCTAAGGGTTGCCTCTGATACCGCCAGGTAGAGGTATAGCTCCTCTCTGTCCTTGGCTGACGTTAGCAATGGTGGGCTGGCCAAATACTATTTTAATTCATCGAAACTTGCTTGCACTCTGCTGTCCACTAGAATCCGTTCACTTTTGTTCCCCTTAGTGCCTTAAAGAACGGTCGGTACTTGTCCCTCGACTTAGCTAAGAAGCAAAATAAAGTTGCCAGTCACCCGATTAGCCACTGGACATCTTTAACACTCCAAGGTGTAGTCATATCCGCAAGGGCCTTGATCTTCTCCGAATCTGCCGTGATCCCTCGTTGGGAGACAATAAAACCCAAAAATTTTCTTGAGGATACTCTGAAGACGCACTTAGCCAGATTCTATTTTATTTGATGCGCGCGGAGTGCCTCGAATGACTCAACTAGATCACGAATATGATCGTTGGTAGTCCTTCTCTTGGCGAGCATGTCGTCGATGTATACCTCCATATAGCGACCAATCTGCTTTTTGAACATATTGTTCACAAGTCACTGATAAGTGACTCTCGCGTTATTCAGACCAAAGGGCATCACCTTATAACAATAGGTCCCTTGGTCCGTCATAAATGAGGTCTGCTTCTCATCCTCTGGGCTCATCCGGATCTGGTTGTAACCCCAGTACACGTCACAAGCTGTCTTTTGGGCAGAGTTTGTTAACGTCAGTGAAGTCGATGCACATTCGTCATTTTCCATTACTCTTCTTTACCAGGACGACATTGGAGAGCTAATCCGGGTATTAGACTTTCTTGATGAAGCCGACGTCGAGTAGCATCTTTACCTCTTCCAGGATGGCGATCAACTTCTCCACTGAGTGGTTTCACCACTTCTACCTAATGGGTTTACGGTCGGGATCAAGACCCAGTTTGTGGACTATTACACTGGCTAGAATCCTGGGCATGTTAACGGAAGTCCACGCGAAGATGTTAGCGATCTGTCGCAAGAACGTGACCAGCTCGTTACGCAGTGTCCCGATGAGTGAGCCGTTGATCTGTACACACCTTTTCGGATCCTCCGGTTTCAGTGAGATTAGATCAGTTGCCTCAGCAGATTGTGTGCTTACTGCAATGTTGCTTCATCTCGATGGTCGAGTTCTCCTACCGACTTGGTGCTGCCACTCAGGGAGATCTGCGACATGTAAGATGTCCGCCCAGTGACCTGGTCATCCAACACTTTGCCCACAATGTATGCTATTAAGAATTTTATCCTGAGATGTGGTATCGATGTGATGGTTTCGAAGGCTGTTAGGCACGGGCGGCCTAGTATAGTGTTATACATGAATAGTAGGTCAACTACAAAGAAGGTGAGTGTATGACTCGTCGTTCTTGGGTATGTACCCAGGGTGACCTCTAATTGGATCGTCCATTGAACGGGCACGGGCTCATAATCAAGGCTATATAATAGGCCTTCGGCAGGCTTTAACTGACTATGTTTTAAACCAAGTTTAAAAAACGTATCAAGGTAAAGTAAATCACGCGAACTTTTATTATCAATAAATACTTGTTTCATCTTGTTGTCGACGCTACCATTCGAAACAAGTGCAGATACAACAAAGAGATCTATGTATGAAGAGATTACGTGTTCCAAGTCATTGTTGCTAAAGATAATGATATTGTTTTTGGTGCGTTGTTTCTTCCTCCCAACCTGTTGTTCCTTGCAGTCTGCTAGAGTCTTGGCCGACCGAGTTATGATCATGTTGACCACTTCTATTGCGACCCGATTCCGTGGAGGGGAAGGCTCTGGTCCTTCACCGTCTGCAGTGTCGAAGCTCTGGTTAGGGCTCTTGATGAACCTGGTGAGGTGGCCTCTACCGATCAACTCATCTATCTCCCATTAGAGAGTCTTGTAATCTTCTGTGGAGTGTCTAGGAGATTGATGAAAATCATAGTACTTGGCCGGATTTCCTTCCTCCGCCTTCTTAAGTGGTTTCAGCCACTTAATGAACTTCTCTATACGAATTTGCATGAGGATGTTCGAACGTGTGTCAGTCAGAGATGTCAGGTTGATCAGCCCATAGTCCTTATGCTCTCGAGGTCCGATCTTATAATGCTTTATGCGGGAGTGATCGCCGCCATTGTACTTCCTCTTCCCTTCAGTTGGGAAAGAGTGAGACTGTTCAATCCTCTCGAGACGCTTAATCTTGTTGGCCTTTTCTACGGCTGCGTAGGCTCTCGTAATAGATTCCGTTTTTTGAAAGGTCTGTGAATTCTTATATGTCAAGTGCCTAAATAAGTCTCCATATGTCAGGGCGAAGATGAAATTGCCAAGTTTTATTTCCTCCGTGAGTCTGAGAATTTGTCTCGCTTCTACCATGAAGTGATCCAAAAATTTTCACGAATTCTCCCCGTGCTTTTGCTTGATGTGAGATAGATGCCAATGCTGCTTTTTTTCTCGGCGGCTGGAGGCATACAGTGCCAAGAAGAGGTCAATTAGTTTTCAAAAATTTCGGATCAAATCCGATGGAGGTGATGGAACCATATGTGAGTGTCCCCCCTTCAATGTAAGCGGGAAGCAGCGACACATGGCTGCGTCCTCTAACCCTTGTAGGCTCAGATGTGTTCGGAAGTGGTCAAGATGATTTATGGGATCAGCGCTCCCATCGTACGAGTCAAGGGTTAGAATCTTGAATTTTGTTGACATTTGACGGCTGAAGATATCCGCTGTGAAAGGAGATTTGTCCAGATCGATCGCGTGTTCATCTTCTTTGAGGACGCGGTTCCAGATCTTTTCCAATCTTGGATGTGCTCACACAGCGTTGGCTGATCTTTTAGAGTTGAAATAAGTTCTCAACTCCGTTCTTTCTCTAACGTGGCCAGTAGCTGGTTGGCTACTGTCGCCAATAGATCTGATGACCCGGGAGGCTCCCTCCTGAGCCTGGGTCCTGGTTTCCACTCGAGAGTATTATGGGTTCATTTGTTCTGGACTTTCTTCTGGTGTCATCTACCCGATCTCTCCTCAAGCCTTGGACAGCTTTAGGCATGCAAGGACTCTAGAGTCTGAATGTTGGTTGGCCTTCTGGATCTCCTAGCCGGTCTCTTCTTCCTCTGGCCTCCTCTTCTAGAGGCCAGTGTAGGGCCTGCTGCTGGTGGAACCTCCTGCTGTGCATGCTCTTAGCAGAAGCAGAGTATCTGAGGTATCTTGTTTGTATTCTGCATGTGCTCGACCAAATTTTGAAAGAAATGTGCGGGCAACTGTTGACCGCCCCGTTGATCATGACACCAGCAGTGTGATCCTAATCGGGTGACGTCACGTCTTTGGTGGGCTCGCTGGCTTGTACCCTCGTATTTATCATTTTAATTGATGATGTTGGTTTAGAAGGTGAAGCTAAGGAAAGTATCTGAGAAAAGTGGTTAGCATTTTGTATGCGTTCCCACAAACGATACCAATGATGCATCCCTAGATTTGAATTTCGAATAGATTCCGGCTAAGTTTGGTCGTCTGAGTCCGACTCCATTCATCGGGTATGGATCCTACACACCACAACTAAAAATAAGAAGTCAAGTGTCGACGGGATGTCGTCCCATCAAAAATACTCTGATATTCAAGTCAGTAAATAGCCTTCGAATTAAGAAGGTAAAGGAAAATGAAAGCAGTGAGAAAATTGGGAAAGTGTTTGCATTGATAGGTTTGCTCTCATTGGGGAGAGGCTTTTGCAGCTCGTGAGGAGTGTTGGTCCTCAACATTGTATTCGTAAGGAATGTAGTGACAGAGAGGGTTGTTTACTCAAAGCGTGGGAGCTTTACAGTAGAAAGAGAGCTTGACGATGAAGGTGAATGCAAATATTAGGAGCGTTTATGCCCGAGGTTGAAATCGTGCCCTGGAGTGAGGCCTCTGTGGGCTTTTACAGCTGAAATGCTAGGCGACCTTCCTTGGACAGGAAGGCTTGATTCCTTTACTCTATTGGGATGACTTCCTTTCTTGGCGTAGAGCTTTAATGGCGATAACAGCTCATTTGATGGATTACCTTTGTTCTGCATTTTGTAACTACTAGGGTTTGCTGCAGATAAGGGAGAGAATCTGGTATTTTTCTCTTATAATGTGCGTTGAATTTGTTGGTGACCGTTACGATGAAGATTACCTTTTGGAAGAGTAGGAAATCAGGGGGAGAAAATCGTTACTGGTTGTGGACGGAAGTGTGGGCTAAATTGGGCTTGGCCCACGTGAGGCATGCTCTTGTGGCTGGTTTATTACGGCGCTTTCGGTCAACAGAAATGTTGACCATCTCCTTTAGCCAGTCATCCGTCCTACTGTCAGCCTTGACCAGTCTCTTTGGCCTTTCGTCAAGTCAACAGTTTGCGTTAACCGTCCAGACATATATATGGGCCTTTGTGAATTTGGACCATTTTCCTTCTTGAGCCAACCTACTATGAGCA